>JAOPUG010000174.1:8112861-8126709 GCA_027564375.1 Micropterix facetella
ATTTATGTAAAAGTGGTTGTATGTATATATTTGAAAAGTAGGTATATATTTGAATGTGAATTTATAGCTGGTGGGTCCAAATTAACTAATTGTTAAAAACCATTTAAGTACTCAAAAGAAGAGTTACTGAAAATTTAAATTATCTGAATGCCAGCTCGCCTAACGTAAATAACATAACGCATACAAAGTAGGTATATCTAGGTATAATAGAGATATATAACAGAAAAAAATCTAGTGGGGTGATAACATCCATACAAATTTTGTCTAATCTGCTTCACAAAAAAAAAGTAAAAATGTTGTTGTTAATAAGACTCACTTACACTTTCTTTTTTTAAATATATTACTGTTTAATGGATAACTTGATAAATAAAAAAATGATATTGTGCGTATGTCAGAAGTGTCGCTGAATTGGCATCACCTATAAGTACTTACAGGGCTTTTAGCTGGTTAAAGTGTCAGAAAAAGGGACCTATAATCCAAAAAGAGAATTAAGGGACCTCACAAATAAAATAATAAATTGTAAAAAAAACGAAAAAAATAACAAATATATTCGTTTTTTATTTAAACCCCAACCAATATAGCCAGTTGAGAGCATATCTGGAAAAAAAATAATTAAACGATTAAATTCGGTTATAGAAATGTAATAAAATGAACATTTATTCATAAAGAAACAAAATTAGTTATTAACAATGGATTTTTTTCAGATAGGTTGAACTCGTTGATGGGGATTGACTTATGAATAATTATTTAATCAAGTATGTAATATTATTACGCATACCTACGGGTGAATTAGGAATACTGTAATACAATTTAAATACTGAAACAAAACACTGTATACATTTATTAATAGGCATGTACCTATTTATGTTGTTTCTTTGAAATATGACGAAACCTTCGAGAATTTCTTTTCAATCACCTTTGCAGTTGAAGCCACTTTTTGGGAGGCGTCAGCTTCTGCGCCTCTTAGTACCTTGATACCATGAAGTATACCTCGAGCGAGACTTAACTCTTCATAATTCTACCGTTTGAGCGCTGTAGCTAGTCTCTCAGTTGCTTCATCAAATAATTTATCAGCAGCCTTTTGTTTATTAACCTCTTTTTTGTTTTTTGCTATAGTTTCTTTGGCCAGTCGGTTTATGTCTTGTGCTACTTCAGCTCTCTGCTTTAGTTCTGATTCAGTAGCTTATTTCCTTTCTTTCTCTTTTTTATTATCTTTCTCTTGTTGAAGGTATTCTTTTATGTCTATGATAGGCATTTCGCGCCAGAACCAGGAGTTCCTTAGTAATAGGTAGTACACGAGCTTTATTTCCATATTTTTTCATCTCAGACAAAATGTTTAGCCTGGTATTTATTCCTCGCTAATTCATTGCTACTTTGTCACTCGTTAACACCAGGACATATGTCGAAAATCCTCTTTCAACTGAAGCACTTCCATGCGATAAAGCTAAGGCAGCTATAATAACTTTAGTTAATGTTGGATATTTTTCCATGTTTGTGGCATTTTTCAGCGTGAAAAAATGAGACCAATACACATCGATCGGTGCAGTGTCAGGAGGTATATTTTCTTCAAACTTGAGCATTCTTCATTCATCCATCAGTAAAGAAATGCGTACATTAAATGGTATAACTTTCTCTAGTGGCACAATCTGTGGTTCAGTAGAATGACATTTAAAATTCCCAACCTTTAGGCATCTTGCGTCTTTCAGAATGTTACCTTCCTCGTTCGAGTTCAACTGTTTTTCCAAGTACTTAACACTCTCAACATAATATTTTTGCATACCGCGACGGAAACATAGAGCGTCTCTTTCCAAGAGCTTATTTAATTTATTTGTCAAATTTTCGTTACAATGAACGTCTTGCATAGGAAGCAACCTTTCTTCAACATCAGAAGTGTCAGGTTTGTACACATTGCTTCTCGGCTTTTGGAGGAGTTCTGTTCCACGGTCGAATAAATGATGGACAAGAAGTCCTTCTCGCTGGTGAAAGAACTTAGTATAAGTAGTGAACAATTTTGCACTCTCAATGACAATGAGGATCTGTCTCCGCAAGTCAGATACTTAATATTTTCCTTGTATTTGTTTAGATCGGTAGAGAGGGGCGTATTTCAGGAAATATTTCACGAGTGCATCCCATATTGCTCTAAAACCTGTTCAGCCGCTGGACCTATCGTCGGCCAGCGAGAAGATACATGCTTCATGAAGCATGGCTTGATATACCTGCTTTCTTCTGACTACTTGCAAAGTCTTCCTACCTAGCAGGCCAATGTTTGCCTTGCGCAACGCCAAGAAGATTTTATCATGCGAGTCTTCAGCAGTCGCTCGTCCCGTGAAAAACGTTTTGAGGCGTCGTTGAATTATTGTTCCTTCGGCTTGTGACCAAAACCTCACGGATATCTGTAGTTACTTTTGGCTACTTTCATTTGTTGTTTCGTCGTAGCAGACTGAATAGTATGAACTTTTTACTTCATTCACAGTTTTTCCCCAGAAGTAAGGTCCGAGAGCTTCTGTAATAATATACATCATCTCGGAAGGGGACAACGAAAACTCGCCTGGGACTGAAGTGAACATTGTCCTGAAGATTTCCGTTATGTCTCGATTCGAATTGAGAGAGTAGTGAGAGAGGACTGATTTTAATGTCCATTATATTTCTGCTTTGAGTGTGTTAATTGTACTGTCTCTATAAGACAGCTGGATTTGTGTATGTCGAGTGTCGTTTGTGTCGGTCTTCAAAAGTGTTAGCTGAAGGGGTGTAAGCTTTGTTTTACATTATTTAAATAGCTCTTCATTTCTGCATTTTGAGTTACACGATAGTAGCAATGATCCACTTTAAACATACTGTCACACACGATGCATTTCACTTTCTCCTGCTTTTTTCGCCCATGATTCAACAAAATATCCATTTTAGCCATTATTTTTAAACCAAGTGTCGTTCCCTTTACACTTCCCCATTATGTATCACTGTTATTTTTTAATAACACCGGTTTGTACCTGTCGAATAAAATAAATGTTACAAATAAAAACAATAATAATATAATTGGTGCTACTAATGAAAATGAGGAGCATAAGATATATTATTTAGTTTGCCTCTCAATTAGTCTTCATTATGGCAAAATGTAACCTATTTTATAAAGAAAAGAATGCATTTTTAATGGATATACATCATTAAAACCTACCATGTGATGATAAAGATAATACTAAAAAGGAAGTCCCACTTACCGATATGCCCAACCGTTGAATTGTCATGAACAGTCATTCAGCTGAATGTAATATAAAACTTGGAAGTGACTTTCTGCTAAAAAAAGGGACTTTAGGGTCCAATTTCACAAAAAGGGACTTTAAGGTACCACAAAAAAATAAAGGGACTTTAAGGGACTAAGGGACCACCACTAAAAGCCTTGTACTTATTACAGTATGCTCTAAATATAATATAGTTAGTATAATAAGTAGTAACAGATATATCGTAACAAGTAGGTAAGTAGGAACAGATATATCGTAATAAGTATAGCATAAGTATAGCGTATCGTATAGTAGTGTATCGTCATTGTTTGGATACTTAACTGGCCGTAGTATTAATTTATTGTTATATTACATAACTGCATAAATAACAGCTGTCTGTTATACATAATAATTTATTTTTTAATATGATCCATAAGTTCTACACCTCTGAGCTTTTCAAAAACATACACTTCGAGGAAACAAAGATATATTTGTGTCGAAACCTGCGCCAATTTGCCATCGTTGTTTTTTTTATTTTCAATTTTTCGCTTTTCAATCCACTTTAGTCTTTTCCAGTATGAGTATCTACTCTCGATTAACGGAAGCTGTTGCTGCAACAGCTAATCGTCATGACCTCGTCGAAAACTCCTAATCGGCACCATACTATTCTAGTCTTCGCACTAGCTCGATGCTGACGGAGATGAGATGTTGACCACCAATCACAAAAATAACAAGAACAAAATACGTAGGCTAAATATTCTTAGAAAACTAAAAGATTTTGGGGTAAAAATAAAATGTTCTCGATCTCCATCTTTATCTCATCCCTAGAATTTTCATCAGTATCAACGGTAGGTTCTACCAAAACGTCCCCATCGATTTCTGTCATCCAATAATATATCCGAGACATCTGAAAGCGACAAACCTGACTAAAGCAATAAAATATGAAGCGTAAGAAACATTATCATAAGCGCCTAGCGTTGCCATATGGCAACACCAAGCATATATGCATACTCCACCAGTGTATGCTTGAAGTATCTCAATTATTTTACAGATAATAACCTAATATGTTATCAATGCCATTCTGAAGGAAAGTTATTGTAATATTTAACCTAATGAAGAAAATATTTACGCTAAACTACCATCCATTTTTAACACGCTCCCAGAGAGTACGGCCATTACTGTAAATTTTGGTCCTCGCAGTATGACACTACTGGATGGATAAGCCGTAGGCAGTTTTAAAATGCCAAAACACTACGCTTAGAGAAGAGTATTTTCTATGAGCGATCCATATAGTGCATCTTTACTGCCTTACTGCATCCTTTTCTTGAAGTTTTACCGTCACAACACAATGTTACGTAGCAACATTTTCCGTAGGCAAGTACGCATACATATAAACCTCACTTACACATGCAGTACGACCAGGATGGTGTATTTAAATACTTATGCAATCTCTCGATGTGCTCAAACTAGTGTGCCTTCGTGAACATTCGGCCGAGGTTGTCTGCGCCATTACTGCAAATCGCACTACATGCAATTTGTTTCGACAAAATGAGGGTTTTCGAGAATTTTTATTGATTTATATTTATATTACATTAAGGGATTGTAACAAAATCTATAATGTATCGACGGTCGAGTGTTATTACGTCTTCATTCACGGTTGTTTATACCGTTTTTTTAGATAAGCTTTGGGTTTGATAATATATTGTAGTAAGAGTGAGTCTGATTGTGAAATGTGAAGAGAATAGAAAGTATCGTGATGAAGTTGCTAAGACTGTATTTGACAAAGGGCCACCATGTTTTCATGGGCAACTTCTACAACTCCGTAGGATTGTCTCAGAATCTTTCGAAACTAAGAACGCCTACCGATGGCACGCTGAGAAAGAACAGAAAAGTAATACGACTATCGGCAAACAGAAAGCTAAAGAGAAGCAATTACTTTTGGCCGTGCAAAAATCAACTTTTGGCTATGCAAAAATCAAGTACCTATATGTTTCAGCTTGGAGAGATAAGCGACACGTGTTTGTTTCTCAAAGATATGGAAAAAAGTATGAAGCCACAGAAAGTGTTTTCGTACAATGAGTTCATGGGAGGGATTGATCATCGATCGAGTCGTCCAGATGATTGCATGTTACTCCTCTCCCCGGAAAACCATCAGATTGTACAAACGAGTATTCTTTCATCTCCTAGACCTATCAGTTTGGGACACTTTCTATTTATAGAAAATATTTAAATAATGGCGATGATAAATATGATTTTTTACAATTTCAATATGATCACATAAAGCAGATGTGCAAAATCAAACCTATTCTCTAGGGTAGTGATATTATCAGAAACGAAAGCATATATAACAGCAGGCACTTTAACGAGGACAACACCGAGAGGTATTGAGAAGAAAAAATAAAATCGATGAGATGAGGAGCCATTGGCCACAAAATATACCACCTGGGCCAAATACTAAAAGAAACTTTTTATTTCTCAATTGTAAGATGTGTATTCTGAAAAATAAGAGAAAGGAGACACGTTTTTCATGTATGGGTTGTCTGAATAAATCAGCCCTTTGCCCTGAATATTTCAACGATTGGCAATGATATTGTAATTTAAATCAACTAAATTTATTTTTATATCCAAACGAGTAAAAATTAACCCTTAACTACCTAGCGCCTGTTATTGTCACACTACCACCTAATGTATGTCTGTGAGACCACAGAACAAAATTATCCTCGTTTGTAAAATTTTGTGAGGTAAGTTTTAGTTTTTAATTGAAAATCAGTTTAGGAACATATTTTATTATTTATTAGAAAAAGAAAGGCACAGGAAAATCAACATTTTTGTTTTAAATCTCAAGTAAGTAATCAACATTTCTTATTTTATATTTACTTATAAACTAATACATTTGGAAAATGAGATCCAATATAAATAATCACATAAAGTAGGTACTAACTTTGAAAAATGTTTTTTTAATTTTATTGTCAAATTGTTGATTAAGTAAAATGTCAGCTCTCCTAAATTGTAACTTAAATTTAAGTTTTTCATAATATTTTCTCTATTTTTCTTGTTATGGCTGTGGCAGTAGTGACATATAAAATACTATATAATATGACTATTGTAATCGTCGTATGGTTCGGACTGTACTGTTGCAGTATATGGATTTTTTCAATATGTGATGTAACTACCGTCATAGACGCAAACAAAAATTTTATGGGAAATTTTAGTGTTGCAAGATATAGTATAAACTAATAGAGTACTGTTCGGGAACGAGTTAGCTTTCAAAATTTAGCGAGGGCTAACGCTGGACTGCTTGCAAATGCATACGTCGTGTAGCTTGTCGTATGAGCTTGCCAAAAATACCTTGCAACCACCTCCGCGCCACAAATCAACAAGAATAAATTCTCCCACAATTCCTTCGCTCTTTCGCCATATGGCAACACGCGGATCTGAATGTCTCATCGAGGGTTACCTACATACTCCGGGATAGCAGACGAGATTTCATTTGAGAACGAAGCCTGAAGAGTAGCTCCTATTTGCAGCCATTAAATGTACTTTCACCTCTTCATTAGTGTCGTCGCCGGTAATAAATTAATCAAGGTATATGAATTTCTTAACTGATTTAAAAGTATAGAGACCAATCACAAAAAGAGTTGGGTTCACTATTTGAACTACTCATGTATTTTGCTGTTCTGTTCGATGTTAGAAATGCTTCCTTGTAGACTTTCATCTTTTTAACAAAAATCTCTGTTCACCTTCACGCGGTGGAAGTTGGCGCTCGTGGCCTCCCAGCCAAATCTCTATTTCGCCTATTTAAGGATCTCGGTCTCTCCAGGAAAATAATTACTTACCTCATTCTCAGAAAAAATATCAAAAACTGCAATTTCCGCATATCAAATACTATGGCTTCGAAGGGGGAGTGACTAGGTGGTAAACTGCACGTTCACATGTGGCAAGACAGCTGTCTTAAACCTTCCACAGCCAGTCGTCAGTCCGAAGTCCACCGCTCGCCCCCCAAAGGTGTAACGATAGTATTAAGATCGGCCCGACTCTAGACGGTGAATTCCACGGCAGCTCCGTTTGTACTTACGTACTTTCTTGTTTTGATTAGGTGCGTCTTTGCGCCTACCTGAGAACAGGCGGTAGCCTAGTTAGGTTAGGACATAGAAATAAAAGATTATAAACTTTGTAAGGTAAATAATTAAATAAATCTTTGTTCCCAGTAGCAGCCAATAAAGTTGTTATAGCCAATATAATTAATTATAAGAGAGAACATTCAGCAGCGGAAAAGGACTGGCACCAGATGTTACATTTTACTATTTTGTACTAATTTTTCATTCTCACCGATGAAATCTCGCATTTGTTCGGGTTCAGCTTGACGCTTTGTAGGTCGGACCGATTGATTGCTCCTCCGAGCGCTGAATTGAGGACATTTCATCCGTAATAACCTTTGCAACGGTTTGTATCTGTTCGTATGTGGTGCGAGACAGAGGATGAATAAAGCTTCAATCTCCATCTTTGCAGAAATTGAAAATTTCAGTTAGTAACAATAAATCCAATTTTGCATAACATTATGCACCTTTAATAATTAAACAAACATTTTTTTTTTAAAATAACTTATTAAAAAAATGACTATATATAATACAAAACTTTCAATTAGCTTTTTACATTAAAATATCCTTATGTATCATCAGAAAAGTCAATGGAAAAAACTAAAAATCCATATATGTACACAATATTTAGCGTCTTTCGAAAGAGATATTATTCTTTGCTCTTTGCTTCTTCTTCTTCAATTTGCGTGTGGTAGTCTTTTTTCAGAGTTGAAGTCGACGGTTTGGGCGATGACGTTGATGGTTTCGACGATGACATTGATGGTTTCGGCGGTGACGTTGACGGTTTTAATGGTGAGATTGATGGTTTCGGTGATGGAGTTGATGGTTTCGGTGTTGGAGTTGATGGTTTCGATGTTGGAGTGTAATGTTTCAGTGGGGACGTTGATGATTTTGGTGAAATTGATAGGTTTGGCGACATTGACTTTGATGATTTCGGTGTTGGAGTTGATGGTTTTGGCGATGACGGTTTCGTTGATTCATTATCTGTGACTTCGCAAACATCGCTGTCGTTCAGATCGACATCTTCATTTGATCTCGTTTCGAGGAGAACTTCACAAGGGAGCGACGCAAACAGCTCGCCGTATTCCGTAGTCGTTTTCGACGGCGTCGGCGGGTGCTCTTCGGTTATTACAACGTCATCATCCGAAGAATCACTTATGACGACTTCTTCATCGCCATTTTTACTCGAGTGCCGCAACTTAGTTTTTTCCTTGAGACGTCTGGCCATTTGGAGTCGTCGGACTCTTAGGTAATTTTTAAGGAGACGTTGTGCTTGTTTGTTCTTTTTTCGCGCCCAGTGGTCTTCTTCGTCGGATGAAATCTCACAGACGTCCGGATCTAAAGAAGGTACAGGTTGGTTCTCGTTTAGGAGGCCTTTTAAGAATGTCTCGACTCTTTCCAGAGCACGTTTTTTGACGGAGTCCGTCGGTTCCTTGTCTGGGTTGGAACGCTTGAGATTTGAAATTCGTATAGCGTCTTTCAGTGTTTTTGGTTCCTCTAGCTCATCTGTACTTTGGTCATCGTCTGAGGCATCATTTAGATCTATCACAATGTCTTCAACCGCACTCTTAGTTACTATAGCTTTGTTAGTTTTATTTGTTTTATTGAGAAGTACTATTTCGTCAGTGGAATCGCTGCGTTTTCGTCTCTTATCTTTAGCCATAGATTTTTTAGTACGTTCTTTCTTTTTCCAATCGATAGTAGGTATTTCAAAATCCTCCATAGGTTGCTGTTTTTGCTTTCGTCCTCTTTTTTCTTTCACTTGATAATCAGCGCTGACGGTTTTAGCAGCTTTCCTTTTAACCATTTTTAATTCATTATGATCTTCTGAATCGTTTTCTTCAACTTGAGGCTTTTGTTTCTGTCCTTTTTTCTCATTTGGCAAATCTTCTTTATCATCGTCCGTTTCTCGAGCATCATTCACATCAGCCGTAACTTCTACAGTTGTGACGCCTGCTATTTTGGATTTCAACTTTTGCCCTCTTCGTCCTTTTGCTGTCACTTCTTTATCACCACTCGTTTTCTCAACATGTTTAGTAGCATTTGCATCAATAGTGACCTCTGCCGCTGTGACTTCTGCTATTTTGGGTTTTGGTTTTCGTTCTCCTCCGTTCATTTCATTATTATCATCTGAATCGTTTTCTTCCACCTGGGGCTTCTGTTTCTGTCCTTTTTTCTCATTCAACGTATCTTCATTATAATTGTCGGTTTCTCCAGCGTCTTTCACATCTGCCGTGACTTCTCCAGTTGCAACTCTGGCTATTTTGGATTTCAATTTACGCCCTCTTCGTCCTTTTGCAGTAACTTCTTTATCATCACTCATTTTCTCAACTTGTTTAATAGCGCTTGCATCGACAGTGACTTCTGCTGCTGGGACTTCCACTATTTTGGGTTTCGGTTTTCGTCCTCTTCCACTTATCTCATCATTATCTTCTGAATCGTTTTCTTTTACTTGGGTCTTCTGTTTCTTTCCTTTTTTCTTATTCGGCATATCTTCTTTATCATCATCCATTTCTCCAGCGTCATTCACATCAGCCTCGACTTCTACGGTTGCGACTCTCGCTATTTTGGATTTCAATTTTTGCCTTCTTCGTCCTTTTGCTGTAACTTCTTCATCATCACTCGTTTTCTCAACTTGCTTAATAGTGTTCGCATCGACAGTGACCTCTGCTGATGCGGCTTCTGCTATTTTGGGTTTCGGTTTTTGTCCTCTTCCCCTTATCGCTTTAGCTTCTTTTTCCTCTGCTCTTGTTACTATTTCTGATTCTTCAGTGTCTTTAACATCCGTATTTGCAACGTCTTTTATTCGAGGTTTTAACTTCTGTCCTTTAGTGTCTTCAGAGTTAATTTTAGTTCCTTTCGCCTCCACGGTGGAAACTTTTGTTATTTGTGGTTTCGGTTTTCGCCCCTTTCTCACTTTTGGAGAAGCTACTTCATAGGTTTCTTCGGTGTCGTCAATTTCAACTTCTTTTACTTGGAGTTTCTGCTTGCGTCCTTTGGGTGCATCTTCTTTATTGTCGCTTTTAATATTTGTTTCAGTTTTATTATCTTCTTTAACATCATTGGTGTCTCTTTTTTTTCGCGTATTAAACTCTTTCGGCGTTGTTTTGTCATCTGTCCTAACTTCTTTAGATTTATTGGTTTCTTTAATTAGAATTTCTATTATCTTTTGACCTTTTCTTTCTTTCGGGGAAGTTTCTTCCTCAGATCTCGCTGTGTCATCAGTTTGTTGGAGTTTCTGCTTGCGTCCTTTTCTCTCAATCGGTGTATCTTCTTTATGATTACTCTTAATATTTGTTTCAGATTTATCATCGTGTTTAACAACAGGGGTGTCTTTTTTCTTATGTGCTTTAGTGTCTTTCGGCGTTGTTTCATCACCCGCCTTAACATCTTTTGATTTAAGGGTTCCTGTAATTGGACCCTCTATTATCTTTTGTACTTTCTTTTCTTTCGGGGAAGTTTCTTCATGAGCTTCTCTAGTATCCTTAGTTTGAACTTCTTTTATTGAGAGTTTCTGCTTGCGTCCTTTTCTTTCGACCGGTGTAACTTCTTTACTGTTACTTTTAATATTTCTTTCAGTTTTAACATTGGGGGTGTCTTTATTCTTCCGAGTTTTAGACTCATTCGACGTTGTTTCACCATCTGTATTAGCTTTTGAGGCAGTTTTTTTATCTGATTCAGTTTCGACTTCTTCTATTTGAAGTTTCTCTTTCCATCCTTTTCTCTCAATCGGTGTATCTTCTTTATCATTATTTTTAATACTTGTTTCAGTTTCGTCGCCGGTGTCATTTTTCTTCCGCGCTTTCGGCGTAGTTTTGTCGTTTGTCTTAGATGCTTTTGAATTAGTCGTTTCTGCAGTTGATGCTTCTTTTATCTTCCGTCCTTTTCTATTCTCTTTCGGAGACTGTGTCTCTTTTCCTTTCTGTACATTCTTTGATTTCATTACAGCTTTATCTTTATTCGTTGAGTCATCGATTATTTGTTTCTCCTTACCGTTCACCTTGATTTCTTTTTGCTTATTTATCTTAGCGTTGTCGGCTTTGGAGTCATTGTCTTTCGGCTTTCCTCCTTTCGCCTCCTCGCTTTCTTTCCGCTTCTTCGTTTCGGGCTGATTGGATTTATGCTGCTTTTCCTCCGCTTGGAATTTCCGCTTCCGCCCTTTCCTTTCCTCCATATTTACTTCTTTTAACTTCTTTTTAGAATCGTCTTTTTTTGCGATTCTTTGCTTCTTTATATTCGCTACTAACTCCTTCAGTTTCTTTCCGTCGGTTTTCTTCGATTTAAACACAGTTTTAAAGGCTTTAACGAGCTTATTCTCCTTCTTCTTCTTTTTGGCGCTCTCCTTCGCGTCGATCTTGAAGCTCAGCTTCTTCTCGACACTCTTCCCGCTCCGTGCGCTTTTCACAGAATTGCTGTTCAGATCAATGTCTTTCATAGGACACTTAAGAATAGATTTTAACTTTGCTGGGTTTGCGGGTACGATTATTGTCAGCGCTTCATCGGTAGGCTTGCTGGTTTTGCTGCGTGAAGTTCGTGCGAAGTTTTCCTCCTGCTTGCGGATACGGTCGAGTTTGCCGGATGCCGTCAGCCCATGTCGAGCACCTCTGTAAATTAAAAGGAAATAATTAGAAATGTATGGTTTTTGAGCACTTCTAATGACACAGTTATGGCAGTTGCTGCCTGTCTATTATATACACAGCAATCCGGTGAAACAATAGCGATTGGAGAAAGAGACGTTATTGAAACCACAATAATCAATAAACATATTAAGTTCTCGGATTTCCAATTTCAACCAATTTAAAAAGTTATATCATATACAACTTTGAAATGAACATATCGAAATTCAAGCCTTGATTATTTGGTTGGATTAGTGACTGATACACATATTGGTATTTTTAAAACAATCACTGAAGGAATCCTAGCAATCACAAAATGAATGATTTTCTCAAACAAACTGTATTTATTTGCGTATATAGGCCACACTTTTATTACTAAAAATAGGTAAGTAAAAATGGGGTGCAGGTTATACTCTGATTTTTTAAATTAAATACAGTAAACACATTTTAGTTTAGAATACATTACTAGTATAAAATATTAGTATCTACATAACTTACGACCTATTCAATCCAAAAGTTCACTTTTAATCACCAACATGAATGGCCAACTAAACAACTATTAACTTTTTTTAACCAGTCCTTGTAAAAATGTTTGTTCATCTAGCCCTTTTCCTGCCCATCTACTATCCCCGGGGGCAGCTTTTCCTTTGGCATTGTTTTTCATCAGCAGTGATGCACAATATTAGAGTACGACACTGTTTTACTGCCCCTGCAGTTCAAACTTGAACAGTTTTATGAAATCGAAGACTATCGCGGTTGTTTGACATTATAAATGAGATTAAACTAATTTACTGCTGACGTGTTTAGCAAAATTAAACCCATTCTTTGGCTTCGCTATGTGAACGACACTGTCTGCATCCTAAAAGGTATATACAAATGGTAGAAAAAATCCTGGGTTATCTAAACTCCATACAACCACAAATTATATTCACCTATGAAGTAGAACAGGACGACTCTTTGGCTTTTTTTTAAATTTCAAAGTGATGAGGATAAGTGACAATATTCTCGGACATACAGTATATCAGAAGCCCACACATATGGACAGATATTTGCATGCCAGCTCACACCATCATCCCTGCCATCTATCTACATTCAGTGCAAATCACTCGTGAATCGAGCACGAAATATATGTGACGCTGAGCATTTGATGTCCTTAGGAAAAATGGTTACGGAAAATATTGCGAGACAAGCACATGATCTAATACAGACGAAACTCAGAAACCGAGCAGATCACAAACATTCCTACCATACGTCAAGGGCATGACAAATTGAATAAGTAAGATGCTAAACAAATTCGACATAAAAAAGATCTTCAAACGGAAAATAATCGCTTAAAATATCGCTCGATCTCTGAGGCCTGTCCAAGATGTAATACCATTGCAAACTCTGGGTGTGTATAAAATCGAATTCAGCTGCGGGTTAGCCTACGTTGGACAAATGAAACGGCCCGTAGCCACTCGACTGATGGAATACATCAAACCGGTTAAAAACATTCAGCGAGAAAAATCGGCGATCTGCGAACACATACTGGATACTGCGAACACATACTAGAACTAACAACTGGGTGCAGTTTCTAAATCCCATTGTGCTATCCAAAGAACAATATTAAAATCCCCGCATGATCCGGGAAGTAAGTAAGTACAAACGGAGCTACCGTGGATTCACCGACCGAGGTCGGGCCCATCATAATACTATTTTTACACTTCTGGGGGGTGAACGGTGGCCTCCGGACTAACAACTATTGAAATAAGAAGAACCCTGAACTTCAATAGACGACAGTTTCAAACTCTCTACTACGTGGAATCCTCTCCTTAAAATGTTCTCAATGCCCATCGCCGAGCACAAGAATGTAACACAGGATACAGTGAGTGTTGTGTGCACGGCGGATTTTCAAAAATCGCAATCGAACCCACCGCCCCA
>JAOPUG010000181.1:105786-118675 GCA_027564375.1 Micropterix facetella
ATTAGCTAAATTCTTATATTAAAAATTAGTAGCCGAATCAATTTAAACATTGCAGATTTTGTTGCTGAACCCTATCTGAAACCTGATGTCCACCACCACTTCCTGGCTCCTCTTCCAAAGTCGACTATTCAGCGAAGAAGTAATGCTGTTGGAGTTCTTCAGCTTGGAGTAAACAACCTACCAGGACAAGGTCAGAACGGGTCTACCCTTTATCAAAAGTTATATCTTGGACAACCACAATGAAAGAACTATTCACAAACATTGACATGCACCAAAAGAAAGTTAACTGTAGAAATTTACTAAACGTTTCTGAAATTAGTTACTAATTAAATTACGTTACAGGTTCAAAAAACGAAAAGATTGTGTTACTTTGGTCATCATAATGGCCAAGTCTTGAAATCGTGCGCGAAAAATGTCTACAATCTTTTCGTCTCCAATATTTATTTTATTCAGATAGTTAGTACATAATCGATTAAAAATTAGTATTATCAATGAAAAATATAACAACCTGTAACGGAAAAATATAACAAGTGATTTGAAAATCAGCCGATAGAGTATAAAGCTGTAATAAAAAATCTGTAGCCTCTAGCGGATTCGATTCCATCTGCTCCGACTGATATTACTGAATGCTTTGTCGCGTATGGGGCATGTGCTACTGATAGATCGTGATCGTTGAATACACAATCAATCCATAGAATAAAATCTAACTGAAAGAGATCGCCTATAAATTTATAGTCTTCTAATACAAACGTTTTTGCTATGTTGGCAGAGGCGGCAGCCGCAAACTTAATTGAATCGAATTTAAAAAAATCGTAAGTCATACAGATCCGAAAACCTCAGGCGATGCCGATCACAGCATTGAGCCTCGCTCGTACCCGAGTTCCTGGAGAGTGGCGAATGACAATCATATGTAAACGCACCGCTGCAGCGCGTATGTTCACCTGATACTTCATTTCTCGCCCAGTGACACATCAATTATTTGTATTATTTTATTTATTACAATAAAAAACAAACCGTAAGACGTGCATACACGAAAATTAACTGGGCTCTGCGCATTAGCCATAACTACCGATTGCCTAAAGATTTTTCTAAATTAGACGCAGTTTACTCGAGTATTTTCCGCGCACGATTTCAAGACTTGGCCACTTTGGTGGCCGAAGTAAATAATTATATGTACTGATATAAATGTAGATTTTCTAGTCAACTCAGTGGCAAAGTGCAATACATGTAGCATCTTAAATATTTTTGGCTTGAATTCTCATGTTCACTCTGCAACGAGAATTACTTTGTAGGTACTCTTCCACTCTCATAGACAATGTTTATTTCAAATTTATCTCATATTTCAATTACAGCAAGAGTCCTCTCCGCTTATCTTTCCGATCATGAAGGCATTTAAATTTCCTTTGAAAACACGTGTAAAAAAGAGAAGTATTATAAAATCACCCGAAACTTCCCTAAATCATGCAAATATTTATTTCTCAGTAACCTAATCAAAGAAGATTGGTCAAGTCTTCTGAAATTAGACGACGAAAATAACAGCGAAACGTCGAGTTAAAGACTCTCGGCGCGCGAACCCTGGTAAAAGAACTTTGCTCCAAAAATACGATCATCAAATAAATATCTCAATTTTGGTTTTCATGTTTTATTATGTATACTTAATCATTAATTATCCCCGACACAGTAGCGATATTTTATATTTGAAGCAAAATAAATTATAACATTTCCTATTAAAAATTATCAAACGAAAACCCCAAAACAATAATTCGGCTGCAAACGATATACTTATAATATGTTGTAGGTAGAAGATAAGAAGGCGAATGATGGTAGAACATTATGTTGTAACTGAATACATTATGCAAGAGACTAAATTACTTCTAGAACTAAGGAAAGTTTCAATATTTATTAAAACCTTCATCAAATTTGATGATAAAATACATGGGTCTAATTGTAATATTTAGAATATGGTAACATATATCCCAAATAAATTAAATTCGTTAGATCGTTAAATTAATCGGGTTTTTGAAAATATATAATGATAATAATAAAAATATAATGACATCATAATTAATAATAATAACATTATAATAATTGTAATGTAATAATATTTATTTAAAAAAGACAGGTTGAAAACGACATTGCGTAAGTATTCGGGGGAACCACTTCAGCCGATCGCATAAGTTTAAGGCCAAAATTTTAAATACTAACCCAGACTTTATTACAGAAATTTTACTAACAACAAATGTTCATTATTTTAGCTATATAAAACATAAGAATCATAAATGAATTCATAGTTTCATTAAATGTGTACTTGCATTGCATATAGTGGGTAGACGTGGAGCCGCCCTTGCACCCGCATAGAGAGTCGGTCATTCCGGACGATGCGATCGGTTCTTTTTCGAATCGACTCCTCTGTATTAGACAAAGAATAAGTCACTCTGATTATTTTTAATTTCTGCGCCCGGGATCGCGCGTGCGGCGGACGCGAACACTCTGAATACTTCCCATGAATAATAACAAATAAGAGGTTTATTAAATAGCGAATCTAGATGTTGACATGGGATAAGTATCTTAGGATATAGTTTTTAAATAAAAATTAATATTAAAAAATATTTTTAAAAACAATTTTTTATTTAAATGCTCTAAAACGTCAGAATGCAACTTTGAGAGCAGTAGCCATGTCATGGTGAAACCTAAAACGGGCTTTCACAATTACATGCGTATACAACATGTCGTGTCTGTGCTGTTAACCGTTGAGGAGTTCCTTCGTTAGGGAGCCAACCTTGAGAGCAGTAGCCATGTCATGATGACACTTAGAATGGGTTATCATAATTGAATGCGTATACAACATGTCATGCCTGTGCTGCTGATCATTGAGGAGTTCTCTAATCAGGACCCAACCCTAATTGCAGCAACCATGTCATGGTGAAACTTAAAACCAGATATCACATTTAAATACGTACACAAAATTTCGTGTCTGTGCTGTTGACCTTTGAAGAGTTCCTTCATCTGAAACTAATCCTGGATGTCGATTCAGGTAACGCTTATCATAAAAATGGAACGTCATCGAAACGTGTAAAATTTAAACTCCGTAGGATAAGAGGAAGTGGTTCTAATTCAGCTTGTAAGATTGGACCTTTACTAACAACGCAAGTTAAATAAAAGCTTGTAAAAATGGAAAGGTCCGAGTAGAGAAGTAGGGTTCAGAATCCCGAATAACCCATAACTATTTTGGGTCTCGTGAGAGTATACTCTTGTTCCAATAAGTGCCCAATAACACATATATACTCAATCTCATCTTCAGATACATACACTCCGAAAAAGTGAAAAAGCATCCATACTAGTGCTGGAGACATCAAACTATTGGAATACGAAGTGAAGTAGCAGATAGAATGAGAGGTCTTGATCTGGAGCACTGTAAATTATTTTTGGACAAATTGGTAAAAATGCACGCAGCCTCAATGGCCTTCTGTGATGATCAGGTATGATTAGTCTTACTTTACTAGCCTCACACAGTCCCTTGATGCATAGATATACAGTGGGCTATTGCGGCTGACTACACTTGAAGTAGTGTACAACTTCACTACATAAGATGTTGTCATTCTATAGAATAAATTTTATGTCGCAAAAATCTGCTTGATACGATGTATCAAATGATTTCTCAAATTTCGTTTTGATGGTGAGACATAATGTGTCGCTGTTCTATTTAATATGTCGCTATTCCGTATGTCTATATGTCGCTGTTCTATATGTCTACTCGTACCTATTCATATATGTCTATATGTCTACTCGTAGCTATATGTCTACACATAACTATATGTCTATATGTCTACTAGTAGTTGAATGTCTACTCGTACCTATATGTCTAACGTACCGCAATCCTATATCTAATCACTTCTTTCCAAATCCTATTAGCATATGAATTTTAGAAATCGAACAAAACACGGCCAAAAATGTGATTTCAAAGAGGTTTGTTTATATGGCAGCTTCCATTTTATCGTAGGTTTGAAACGTTATATATAACCAGTTATTTCCATTGACGAATAAAACCTATTGGCTAAAGAACATTTGAAATTATTTAACGCTTTCCCCAGTCATCATGCGCACTATCACATTTGTATAGCAGCCCCAATTTCTAACGAAGGATACAGAACCCAATTTTTCCAAATCGGACCAAGCGTTCTAGAGTTATCGTGCGCATAAACATTCAAACGCACAGTTCAATTTTGCCCCCCCCCCCCCCCCACCCGTCTAAATTTATAGGCTTCGCAAAGCCTCGTTTTTCTTGGCAAATTATCAATAAAATATCTAAAAAACCACTTGAACTTTTTTTATTAATAAAAGGTAGTATGTATAATATTGCTTGTTTTAACTAGATTTACACTAGTAGAGGAGGCAATACATTTCCTTGCGGGACACCACTATGAGAGAAAGGGATCGATGAGCTTCTCTTTTATCATGATATCGCTAGAAGCTAATACTAGGTTGGTCCATAGGCCATCATCAACAAAGGTGGTCATAAGATTTGATATTTCATCTACATTGAAAGCATCAGAATCTTCCCTGTTCAGGCTCTGGCTGTCTAGCTTCATTATTGACATGGGTAGCAGCATTGACATCGCGAAGACGGCTGAAATTGATAAAAAAAATTAAAATGTGTACAAATACCAGAGAAAGTGTTTCTTATTAATCTACTGGGCGATTGAATTTGCCGTAAAGTCAGGAGCCTATCTTAGATATATTTCTTTTATTTTAAGCGTCCCGGCATGGCGACAAAACCCAGCCACCCAATGCCTGAGCAATTTCAACGGCCGATGTCATTTTACCACCTGAGTTTATACGAAAAACGATTTACCAAACGGTTTCTATCGCCATCATTCCCCAAAGGTAACCATTTACTTAATATTACACTTAAAAAGTAGATAATATATTAAATAAATCTAGCATTCAATTTAAATTACAACAGATACAATCGAGATGGAGGAGGCAGGCGATAGGCTCGAAGTACCTTCAGAGCGACAGTTAACACCCGCGAGGGATAGAGCCACGAGCCATCAACGGCAAAGTCGGCTACGACAACATTGGACGGTGCAATTTTCACTCGCGGTATAGGAGAAGCACTGTTATATGGAGACGATACCCCAGATATGAGGCGACACCATGTCTCCCTACGTATTTTAAATGCCCAGTGCTGCAAAACCGCTAAGTTCTCCTCTCCAATGATGAGCTGAGGGTATCCACTGACGTGGCGACCGATCACACGTAGCATTCCGTTCTGGCGACCGAAAGAACAGGAGACGTCCACACAATCAGACGATCAGTTCCACAAATGCACGGTTAATCGGCGAGCCCAAGAGCAAAAAGCTTGCTCTTAAAGTCGCTGTCTAACTGGTGTTCTGAATCTAGGATCTGTAGACCTCTG
Source organism: Micropterix facetella (assembly GCA_027564375.1). NCBI lineage: Eukaryota > Metazoa > Arthropoda > Insecta > Lepidoptera > Micropterigidae > Micropterix > Micropterix facetella. The sequence goes on from JAOPUG010000181.1 coordinate 111,206, forward strand.
GGCTGAACCTGTAGTGCGGGCCCTTCTTGGGGAACCCTAAAATCATATTTAAAATATGTTGTTTATGACTAATAACCTGAAAAGAAAACTATTAAAGCCTATTATGAAGTCGTAGAACTTTTTACTATACATGGTGTATTAAAAAGGTTTTAATTTGATGAGGTAATTTCAATGAAAAGTAACCTTGCTAAATCAACCATATTTAAAAGAGAACACGAAGTTGTGATTTATCTTAATGTTCATAAATTTGCAAAAATCTGTTTTATTTTTTATTATTTTTATAGCAGTTTTAAGTAAACATATTAGACAAATGCAATATAAAGCACCAAGAGAGATGTAGGAAACAATTAAATTTTACTTATATTAAACGCAGTAGTTATCCAAACAATCAGTCTTAAAATAAAGATCCATCTACCCAAAACCTTAGTGACTAATTGCTTTGCGCCTACACTTTATACTAATGAACTTACAATGACTTCATAACTTAGTGTTCTTAAAATATCACTTTCAATGCTGAGCAAAGCCAAGCATTGGTTGATTTTCTCTTCTAACATGGCGGTTTGAAGCCTGTTTTTGATTAGCTTCAATTTGGAAAATGGTCTTTCTCCTCCTTAGGGCGACCTCGATATTAGGAAACAATCTTTGGCATTTTCTTTAATGACAATTTCATACATCCATTTCTCCTGACTAATGACTATTTCATTTTCCCCATCTTCATGATCCCCATTATCTTTTTGGAACTTGTGGTAAAAGGCCTTCAATTGAATAAGGCATGACCAACGTGTTATTGTTGTTTTTTTTGACACTAGAATGGGTTTTTCAGACGGCAGAAAAATATAAACGAATAGAGGCATGATTACGCCATGCAATTAGTTACGTAGGATTTCGGCGTGTCTTATGATTATATGGATTTTTTTATCCATTTTTTTGTGGTGCGGGCCCTTTTGTGGTGTGGGCCCCTAGGCTGTAGCCTAGGTAGCCTGTGCGTAAAAACGGCCCTGATTATAGAGTGAATTTAAGAATGGATGAGAGGACGATTGTGTGTCTGTTACAAGGACTCTTCATCGACACATTTCCATTTTTCTGCACTACCCTGATAATTTAGTGGTCAGTGAATTCCATGGCAGCACCGTTTGGACGACTCTGAAACCACAACGGCCCTTATTCCGTTTATCGCAAGCCTAATATTAGTTGGTTCTACAATATAATAAGTTAAGAACCATTGCTATTGTTTTAGTATTCCGTTTCTTAAATTTTAAGAACAGGTCTTTATTTCTAGAGTTTCCAATTTTGTTTATGGTCGTTCCTAATCGGTGCCAAATTTGACACTTCCATGGAAATTCTTCAGAATTTTCTTGTGCTTTCGTTCGTTATTTTAATGTCAACTGCAGCAAAGTGCATCGAAAAATCAAAAGGATTAGTTTCCGGATACTAATTACTAAATAATATTGACTGTTTTGCAATGCTACCTGTGGAATCGTCATTTTCTTGTTACAGTCGCCGCATTACAATGTGCTCATTGGGGCCCTAAAAGGCAGCGAACGACCGGCAGGTCACACTCCGTAAGACCATTCAAATGCGAAAGAGATCGCATGATTCAATGATTCATCGCGAAGCTTCACTTTGTATTGCGGCGACTATATTATAGTTATAGACCCCGACAAACCAAAGGAATACGGATGAATAATTAGCAATTTAGTGTCTATTTATTCGAATATCTTAATATCCATTGAATATCTTACAATAAAGAGAAAATTTACAAACTAGAAGGATTATAATCTTCGAATTTCTCGTATGCCAGTTTAGACTGTTTGATTTTCGACCATTCTTAAGTTAGCCTCGAACAAGCTTCATTTTAGCCCAAATGAATGACCGTCTAGTCTACAGTTAAATTAGGCGTATTGACAACAACCTCTATCGTTCACTACTCTAATGGGGGGGGGGGGGTAGATTGAAATAGAAATAATTTGAGTTACGTGCTTTTTCAGCACATTTCCAATTTAGCCACCGCAGCTTTCAATAAATATTTTTGTATTTACAGTGTCTCGGATGGAGTGTTCCGCTTGTATCGCGGGCCTCGCGATCTCAGCTCGATGCTAACCTACGTGGATGATAAAAAGTGGGAGGAAGTTCAGCCGGTGTCTGCCTGGATAGCACCGGATACCCCTCAGATGTCTCTCGTCAGTTACTTCTTCAAGATGTCACAGACGCTACGGGTAAGCTTCCGTATTCGCTTTATTAAGCCTGGAAATTTATCATGACATCGAGAGAAGCAGGCGCGTTTTTAAGGTGCTCAATATATATCAGTGCAGTAATGATTCCGGGGGTCCAGACCCACCCACCTTAGTTTTTAAAATCTTTTCTTCTTATATTTTAACAAAATATAGACAATTCATAATATTAAAAATTAATAATGTAAATAATAAACAATAAAAAATCAACTTTGGTCAATATGAACTTGTTGAGGACATCCTGTAATTCTTAACTTTATTATAAAAGACATTTTACTTGAGCATTCAATAAATAGTATGGGGAAAGATGGTGTTATAAATAAAACCAAATCGGAATTTACCGTGTGAAGTTTGAAGCATGACATTTCGGCTATATTATAACCGCTATTGTCTAGGATAGACTAACCTGTCTTTAGAGCAGAGGTACACCCAAACTTTTATGCCCCGTAGACTACTTGCCTATATTTTTTGGTTTCCATAGACCCCTGCCTGCCTAAAAGTTAAATTTAAAACTTGTTAAGTTTACATGTGTTTTTGACAGCTGACATAGTTATACTCGTTTTGCTAGTGTACAAGTGATGATGTACAATTTTTATTCATACTTCTATTGAAAGGCACTTAAAATTTGCACAGTACATGTTCATTTCTAAGGGACAACGACCTTGAAGTATGAACTGGTATGAATTCGGGTCCACTACTGTTTAATTTGCTCATGAATATGTCGTCAGATGTGGTCACAAATACCAACTGCCTCATTTTCGCGGATGACCTGAAGCTATTCACAAGAACGGGCAGTATAGAATCCTGTACATTACTGCAGGATGACATAGACACGGTGTACCATTGGAGCTTAAACCACAAGTTATACTTCAATAAGGCAAAATGTTCAATCATCACATATTCGCGAGGTGATTCCCCGTTTGTATAAAGTTATGACATGGATGGCGAGGTACTATCGCGAGTGAATCAAACGAGGGACCTGGGTGTGATCTCTGACTCTCGGTTGACATACAGACATCATATCTACACCCTAGTTGCTAATTCTTACAAAGCACTAGATTTTGTATTGAGGAACATGAGACAGTTCAACAATACATTTGTCATGTGCCTCTTATTCAACTCCCTAATTAGGAGCAGATTAGAAGTCTACGTGGCAATATGGAATCCTTATGAAAGTGCATACATATCCTTGCTGGAGAGGGTGCAGAAATGTTTTCTGGGATTTCTGTACTTAGCAGTATGTCCTTACCTGTACTCTATTGCATTTATTCTAGGAATGGTCGGTTACAACTCACTAAGCGTAAGAAGAGATTGGCTGGCAATCTTGCTGATAATCCGACCATCCTTAGAAGAATCGGTCTATTTGTACCCGTCAGTTACTGCCGTTCTAGGACTCGCGTATTGTTTGCGTTACCGCGAGCTAGAGCCAGAATTGGATAATTGGACAGTGAACTTAGCGCAACTATGCAGTATGGTAATGGCATTTCTTAGCATCCAAGGAATTAAATAAATATCTATCAGATAGTATAAACAGTTCTTCAGAAAGTAGCACATAGTAATAATAAAAAAGGTTAGAAAAAAAATATATTTTTGTAATATAGTATAGAAAAATACTTTACGATTTGGAAATTGTCTGTTAGGGCAATTATACATTAGTAAATAAATAAATAAAGCTTTTGAGAAAGCTACACATAACTACACAATTAGAACTATCTCGCTTGCTCATTCACGTGAGCTTCACATATCTCGTAGCTTATCCTACACCCATTAAAGCTGCGCCTCGCTCGCACCTTCCCTCACTAGTCATGTGGGTTGGTCTCCTCAATCAACTAGTGATGCAATCTGAGTCGAGTGATGGTTGCTTTCCGCGACAATTGTGATGCGCGTATTTGTTGATTGCAATTTATTTAAGTTTAAAATACTATGCTGTATACACAGTATGTTTTAGGTGTAATGAAACATTTACTGAATGGCTAAAAGTTGATGATAACTTGCCTAGATATGGTCCGCTCATGTGGATGGATCCTTATTTACATCTTGTGCACCACCAATTTTTTTCTCGCTGTCATGGACCCCCTGCAAGTCGTGATTAATCTCTGGGGGTCCATATAGACCACTTTGGGAATCACTGCTCTAGAGTCTACTTTGGACAACAGCAGTAGTAACATCGCCATAAAGTCAGGTGCTTCAAACTTCACACGGTTAATTTTTTTAGATATAATATGTGCCCCTTAATATTTTTTAGTTTATTACTGTTTTATTTTTGTAAACGTCATACTGTGACACGAAGTCAAAAATCTCACTGAAATAGTTATATTTTATTTTGGCCTTGAAATAATTGGTTTGATTATTGTAAAGCAATTACAAAAAAAATTGGGAGATAAAATAAAAATACACAAGTTAAATTAAAAGTATTGGTTCTGAATAATATTATTATTTTCTAGGTTGTCACACAAAATCAACTGCTACCGGTCAGTGTTGCCACACTTTAGCTTACCACCAGTGTAATTAAAATGTTACAGTTAATCCATGAACACATGACGGAGATGTGGGGACTTCCGACGTGGGCCTGTTACCTCGTCTTTGCTGTGGTCACAATAGTGCTCGGAGCACTTCTTGGGCTGTTGCTCGTCTGCATCATAGATTTAGTGTATCCACCTAAAAAGGTTCGTATTCTTTTTTTTTTTTAGCGTAAACTATTATAGATCGACCACAATAAAGAAAGCCCCTCTATAGTGTCGAGCGGAGAACAGGAGAAATAATGGTAATGTTGAAATGGGGGAGGGGAATAGCTGATCAGACAGCTACACGCACTTATTCCTAATTTTAAGGCCATTGTGTCTTCCCCTGACCTAAGTATCTCTTGGCCACCAGTCCATATTACAGATCTTGTAACAAGCTCATCTGGAAGACCAGTCCCAGATCCACGACCAACAGAATCCATAGTAGCCTTGTATGTCCCAGTTATTTTATTGATATATTTTATTTGCAGCTGTCAATACAAAAATACATAAAAGAAATACAAAACTACAAATTGAAACTGAAAATAGACAAAGACTATGTAATAAACTACAAACGCTGCAAATTAGGGGTATTCTCAGGATATATCTTTATCTGGTTTTCAGGCCACATCTATTATTGCTACCACCATTTAGTGAAATTAAAAAAAAAACAACATCAAATATATAAAAACCAAATAAATACAATAATAATAACCAAATTAGCAAGTTGTAATTTTTTTAAAACATCTTTTAAAAAATTGGCTTCTAAAATTTGCTTTTAACATATTCTTATAATGGTCCTTGAATATTCCATTTGATTTCAATCACAATGCTATTCCCAACTGATTCCATAGAACTGCAGAAAGAATAGTAAGGCCCTTCGTCCACGGCGCTACTCAAAAGTGATGGAACGGGTTAGTAATTAAAGTTATAAGCTAATTGGTGACGCTCAGTCATACACAGCACTACCAAAGTTGTTAAAAAATACTCACTCAAGGTGGTATTGTGCATAATATTGCTTAGGAATCTTCGAAACTACTAGCGCGCTACCACCATGTCGGATCGCGCGTGACTAGATAATAACACGTTACGAACCAGTTTGTGATTGGTTGCGCTGTGTATGAACTGCCGTTGAAATAATAGTGCTGTCACATTTAGGATCATAATGGTTCCGTGTAGTCTAGGCTATGATGGCCGTTATGTCTTTTGGTCGGCACGGCTTGTGGAACAGCCCCTATACAGGAGCCTCCTCGAAGAGGGACCAACCTGGTGAACCCGCTGTGCGGTAAATCTGGGGACGGAAGCTCGGGATGGTCTAGACAGCTGGCGCACGGGGAGGACAAACCAGCCGTGCTGTCACTGACTAATATCTGAAGTAGTTTGGGAGCGCAATGCGACCTAAGGAAGCGGGGGGTAGGTAGGTACCTCAGGTTATCTATCCTTAGAAACGATTCGCTGGCCACCCGATCTCGGGTGGCAAGCCGAGCAAATGACGCTACAAATCCGCAATAGTTCCACGAAGAGGGACGAAACCGGTAAACCCGCTTTCAATGGCGGCTGACCCAAGGGAAGCCCTCGGGCGAACCTGGATGACGGAGGAGCCCTGTATCCCGGTAATGCGGTGACATTCGCCTGATCCCCTAGTATCCTGGTAAAGCGGTGACTCACGGGTGAAAACTTCGGATGGTCGGTTGCTATAGGCACTGGTCGATTTGCCGGCCGTTGTCTCAACCACTTATAGCCGGAGGAGTTTGGAAGCGCAATGCGATCTAAGGAAGCGGTGGTAGGTAGGTACCTCAAGCTATCGATCTCGGGTGGCAAGCCGAGTAAAGACGCCACGGATCCGCGATAATTCCAGTTAGGAATTGCATATAATTAATGATGCATCTTGTAACAATATTTCAAGTGGTATATTTTTACGTATATAATATACATACTGTTTCTCCAAAGATACAGTTAGTGGTAGTTTGAAGGTGGAGTGCGTAGATTTCCCATTATAAAATAGAGTTGGGGCAATTCCAGTAGAATCGACTTCTCGTGCTATTTTTCCAGATTTCTCACTTTTGCCAATATCAAATTTGCAAGGAATTTTTTCCCATTACCTCCTGGGGCGTCTAAAAAAAGTTTGGCCCTTGTTATTTTCTGTGCTATCAATTATTGCGTCATAAGCTTGCTTTTGATCTGTGACTAAATTTGGTAAATTTTCATTGGCAAAAACTGACAACTCATTAACATTGTACTTATGTATTAGTAGCGTGTCTACTGCATCGTTGCGTGATCAATTAGGAGAAGATAAACCAATACGTTCAGTTCTAAAACTTTTTTTTATATTTGTATCAAACCTTCATTGTAAACGTCATCATTGAAAGGCAAATATCTAATTTTACTGTCAAACTCTGTGTGTATTTGAAATTATCGTCTTTGAAATTATCCCACATTTTGAGCGGTTTGGAGGGGTGTCAAAAAATAGTATCACTACAAACAACTCCCTCAGCTTTAACGAACATTGGGAAACCGACACTTCTCTAAAAGTATTTATTCAATGGTCATCATTTTCCAATAAACATCTGCCCCGTTAGGCTTCTTGATATGTGTGTTTAATAACCCCGCCCACGGTTTTTGAAGGATGTGACCACCTACACCCTTGTGCAAATTAATGTAGACAAAGCATATTATTCATACTGGTATAGATTTTTGCTTCAAATTTCGTTATGGCAACACTATTAGCAGCTGTCAAC
>JAOPUG010000181.1:547050-557168 GCA_027564375.1 Micropterix facetella
GTTTCGCCTCGGGGTGATAGAACGAATATATCGTTAAAACGCTCCGGGGTGGACGAGTTCGCTCGTAGCAGGTGACACCTCAAGTTGTCTTAAGAAGCGTACACTTCTAAACTCCTTCAGAATCAGTCAGTGACAACACCATGGCAACAATTAGTGTGTGCCAGCTGTCCAGGTCATGCCCGAGTTCCCGTCCCCGGGTCAGCCGCACAGCGGGTTCACTGGTTTGGTCCCTCTTCGGGGAGGCTCCTGAATAGGATTTGCTCCGCAAGCTGGGCCGACCAAAACACAACGGCCATTGTAGCCCAGGCTCCACGTAGCCATTATGACCAACAATCAAGATCACAAACAAGCCCCAATCACAAACAAGAAACAATAAAAAACGACCAGTTTTGGTGGGTCCTCCGCCCTCTACTCCTAATAAACAGATAAGAATATTTTTTTCACTTTTGAGATAAGTGCGGGAAAGCAAGTTCAATGACAGTACCAAATTTCTTGTTAATATCCTAAAACTGGCCGAGATAATCGATGTTGACATTCAGGCATACAAACGGACAACGGAATTACTCTTTAAATATCGTTCATGTAAGTTTGCCAGTTTCAGAAACTATCAGCGTACTTCACGTAGGTACCTATCGTAAATGTTGAAATATGGTCACTTTGAATGTCGGCGAATGCCTGTCGGCTTAAAGGACGCGCAACGAGGTTTCGAAGGGAATATCCATTTGCATGGTCCGTGAATGGAGTTTGAGGGTGTAAACTATCCGCTTTGCCAATTTGCACGCGCGATATTACACCGAGGCGGTCATAAGGCGAAATATTTACATGGCGTTGATACCCCCGATGGCGATATATGGCGATGTCATCAATTTATATCAGTTTACGAGGGTCAAGGGACAGACGGGGTTGACTGATGGATTCCCGCAGTTATGAGCTAGTTTTATAGGGACACATTGAGGCTCCAAATACATCGACAAACTTATATGAATCGGTTGTAAAAGGGTTCGGAAATGTCGATATGGCTACCGATTGTCGGAAAGAAAAAAACGCGCCATCAATTTTATTTCTTCTTCTTCTTGTGCTGGTGAGATATTAATGTTGGCTATCATATTGGATGTTACAACTTCATTGGCCGCTACTCGAACCAATGATTTGGTATATTACTCAAAACCTTTACATTACGAAGCTAAGATGTTCTACTTCGTCCCGGACCTCATTTTACAGCTGATTTGCGTCTTGAATTATTATAAGTTTTTCAGTGCGCCCTGTTTCATATAAGGTTTGAATAATTAATCTGCCGTCCCCGGGTCAGTCGCACAGCGGGTTCACCGGGTTGGTCCGTCTTCGTGGAGGCTCCTGAATAGAGTTGCTCCGCAAGATGGGCCGACCAAAACACAACGGTCATTATAGCCCAGGCTCTACGTAGACATTGTGATAGTAGTGATGTCAGAACGATAACCGCTTATGACAACCGCTTGACGTTGATTGCGTACATTAGAAGAAGCTCACCATTACTGAGGGAGCCGAACGTATACAGAATACGAATAATGTTGATATAGGTCGGCAACTCTCAGTTTACAAAAGTTCACAGTGATACAGTCCACAAAAGTAAATAACCACCACAATGTAAACACGATAACATTACATAGAATAAGCTTTCATTTCCCTAACAAAAATATATGCTGTTAATCAATCTGCATATTTTTGCTCAACATGTGTCTTCAATACCATAATATACCTTACTTTAAGTACTATAACCCATAGACAATATATATTAATATTTATTGACTATTTCAATTTATGGCAATTTGTCTACGTCGGTATATATAGGATATATTATTTTATAATTTTCACTTCAACATATAAAGGATTTTTTACTGGCTTATTTAATTTCAGATTTTATTTTTCCGTTCTGTTTTATGTGTTCAACTAACGGGAATATCATGGATATGAGTATTCTCGATATTTAAAATAATTGGATTGGTATAACATTGAATTTATTAAAATTTAAAGTATATCTACTATATTTATATTACCAAGTTAAATGGCCATTTGGTTTTCTTTGGCGGTTCTTCCCAATGGAGAAATTCACAGAATCTGTCGGAAAAATATAATTTAAAATATGATATACTATTATTGTCTTAATATATTTTACTAAAGCAAATGTACTCAATGTATTTAAGTTGCAAAATAATTGATTCTGATTTTGATTCTCACTGAGAACCTCAATTCATCTGGAAATATTTCATTACGGAGGTATTCTGAAAAGATGTTTGTAATAGGAGAGTGATTTTAAATACTTTATAATGAAGGTCGCTGGTATTATACCGCAGCCGGCTCTCTTATTATACTATCCAACGAATTAACTTATTGATACTTTTTTGATCAATTTTAATAGAATAAATTTCTCGAAAGCGATTACTTGTAGCATTTATTTGGAGAGGAGTACTGATTGAATACTGATTTAGTCTCACCGGACTTACTTAAAATGGTTGATTAACATTTAGAAAGAGATTTGCGACCGTCAATCGAAAATCGTTATTTTGAACCGGTGCTTAGCTCTAAGCAATGGCTTAGCGGCTGTCGTTCTCAAACATCATTTTAGGCATGTTCTTAACTTTATCTTTTTCTGGTTCTCCGCGTTATGGACGATCTAGAAGTATATTCTGAGTTTTAGAAGAATTAGACGATTCATCAAAGTGAACATGATGATTTTTTAAATGTTTTTTTTTGGTAATATCTTCAAACAACGTGAAAACACACCAAAATAACGACGCAGCATACAATAGCACGGACAAAGCAAACAAAACCCAGCTGAGAAACGGCGCTAACAGGAAAAAAAAGCCTGCGTAGACAGCTAGCATTGTGCGAAAATAGCCGGTTACTAGTGGCTACATCGTGATTTTGAGTGTCGACGCATTGTTTAGTCATGCTACCGTTAAGAAACGTTTCTAAATAACCAATTTTTGGACGGTGTCTTACCAAGATATGCGTTAATTATCCAAGATACCACTAAGCGCCACTTTGCTGGATAAGGAAGCCTTACGGTGTGGGTGATATTATATGGTGGCCCAAACAATCTCACGGGTAGTGGCACATCTGACACCAATAGCGTTGGCGCTACTAGCACTACTGCTAAACATTATTATAATTCCCTTGGGTTTACAGGAGAATTGTGTACATGACTTGTAACCCAACCATGATCTGCGCTTTTTAGGATCACAATGGTTCTGTGTAGTCTGGGCTATGATGGCTGTTGTATTTTGGTCGGACCAGCTCGCGGAGCAACTCCTATCCAGGAGCCTCCTCGAAGAGGGACCAACTCGGTGAACCCGCTGTGCGGCGGACCTGGGGACTAGAACTCGGGCTGATCTGGACAGCTGGCGCACGCAGCGGGCAAACCGGCCATGTTGTCACTGACTGATACTTGAAGGAGTTTAGAAGTGTATGCTTCTTAAGAAAGTCGGGGTAAGCAGATACCTCTAATGCTTATCCATAGATATGATAGTGTGGGCCATCCGATCTCGGGTGGTAGTTGCCGAGCAAAGACCGCCCCGTATCCGCCACGTTCTAGTTAGGAATAATCGCTTTAGAGGTAGAGGACCGCGCAAGCGACTTCGATCCTGTGACCAGACGGAAGATCGGAGTAATCTGATCCGAATCTGGAAAGGGCGCGAGGGCCCCACTGGGTTTGAAAATTCCCAGTTTCTCGCGGTTAGGTGTTGGATTCTTACGGGCCTAGGTGGAGCTTGGTATGTAGATCTGCATATGTCCAAAGTCTCTGCGTTTCGCCTCGGGGTGATAGAACGATCGATATAGTTAAAAGGCTCCTGGGTGGACGGGTTCACCCGTAGTAGTTGACAAACCTAAATGCGCCAATTTTTTAAATCGATTTGTCGCTTCAAAACATGCTATTTTGCGAATTTATGGATGACATTATATTGAAGCACGAATCAAAAGGCTATTACATTAAAAAAACTACACATTTCCGACTTATTTGTAGTAAAAAAGTGTTCTTCAATGCGTTTAGCTATCTAATTGAAAGCAATGATTTAAAATATGTATATTATGCGATTAAAACATTAAAAATCCAATTTCTCGCAAGATACATTTTTACATAACATAAATTAACTTCTTTTAGGGACAAACAGAGAATGTTTACAAACCTTGTATTTTGCGATACAAGCAGCACAAAAAGATCACAAGAAGAATGTTGTCACAGAGAAACCTTGAAACATTAAACGATGACAATTTACTATTTCACTGAGAAACTAAATGAAAACACCGACATTTCTTCAAGAAAAGTCACTTCAATTTGTATCGTGATGCGATATAAATTGACGTTTATAATACTAGGTAGCGAATCGCAGCCACTCTTCAAAATGTTCGTATTAGGGCTGCGGGTCGGAAAAATAAATCAATTACAAAAGTGTACTTTTTAGATAAATCAAAATAGCGGTAACCCACAGCTTAGCAATTCGTAGTAGATAATCCACAAGTGAATCTCTCATCGTAATTTAAAAGCCTTAATACATAATATTCTCCATTTGTTCGCACAAGCTGAAAAAAAGCGGTGCTATGTTCCTGTGAGTGGTGGGTAGCGATCGCAATAGCGCTGATTACAGACTATCACGCTAAATTGCCTGCCGTCTACTGAAAGTTAGTACCTGTAATTTCAGCCAGGCACTGAAAAATTGAAATGCGCTTACTTTAAACTGTCCCCACAGCCGGGGAAATTCGTAGATATACACTAACTAGGTAGGTATTACTTTACTCCTCCTTCTACAAGCTATACAAAGGTATTGTTGTGTGAAAGGCGAATGGAGCACATGTGAAACCAAAGGGCAGTCAATTATAATGATAATATCCCGATTTTATTTACTCACTTCCACAAATACGACCTAATCATAATCCTCGTTTGTATCTACTGCTTTAGCAATTCTAAGTCCAATCTTCGTTTTTGCGTTTCGAAAGTAGCGCGGCAGAGCGCGCCAACTACGAGCGCAGTAATTAATACTAAATTAGGTGTAAAACGCAATCCGAGTCGGGAGTTGGGTTTCATAAAGTTTCGGTTTGAGTTCGGCGTGGCGGCGGCGTTTCAATAAACGACGTTAGGAGCTCCGTGGGCAAAGTTGACTTTGGAGTAATTCTACTAACCGCATAGCTGAGGAATTTGATCACCGCGCGATATTGTGCTTTGATTACTTTGGCGACTGATTGTGACTCTATTTTAGAACACATATAGATGTATTGTACAACAATTTTATAGCTCATTTTATACTCTTTATTATTGATGGTTTATTTAATCTAGAGCAATTAGGCGTGGATACGAACTAAACCGAAATCTTAATAGTTATTACTTTTACTGTTAGTTATATAAAAAAATGAATAAAATCATACCTATAATGGAACAATGGCATCACCACAGTTACCGAGATTTTGTAAACAGTCACAGATCTACTCAAGTAAGTCCAGAAGTATCCGCTTGGGTAAGGAAAAGGCTGAAGAAAACTAATGGACATAATAACCTTCTGGTGAAGACATCATAAATAAATTAGAGACCGAAGGAAGTTAGCGTTAATCACACGAAATATGACTCCGGGCGATTGCAAGAGGGGGGGGGGTTGCTCTATCCTATCTTTCATTTACTTTATTATCGCAGCAGGAGCAATACAGCGAAATAGCGAAACAAGGACGAAATATAATGCTATGCTATAAGACAATACTTTAGAAAGACTGTGATATTTTTAAAGAGGGGGTTTATCGCCTTAACCTCTAGAGCACCAACTGTAACTTAGCAATTTAATCTCGCTAAGTGTGGTGCATTTATTTAAAAAGTGCGCCATCATAATCCTAAGTTTCTTACTTCATAGTATTCAACAAGAATGAGAGTTACTTGCTATACAACCTGAGCAATATTATATTCCTCTCATAGTTCCTTATTGCTGTTCGATTTCCCTGTGTTTTGGAGTTAGCGTTATTTTAATTGTTAATTGTTATTTTTAACTTTATTATATTTGCAGCTGTTAATTAAAAAATAGACATAAAACTAAAATTGCAATTTCAAGCTGAAACTAGACCAAAACCACAAATGGTGGAAATTATCAGGATATCACTTAACTTGTTTTCAGGACACATCTATTATTGGCGCCACCATTAAATTATTAGTAATTAAGTAAGTAATTGTAATTGTAATTAAAATAAAATAATCAAAATCAAATATGTAAATAAAAAAACGTGGCAGGGGGGAACCCTAAGGGTTTCTCAAACCTCTGCCTATATGATTATTCTGTAAATAACTTAAAATTCTGGCTTTTGACGTCATCTAGCGGTCACGTCGAATTTGTAATGGGGTGTATTCCAACGCACCGAGGCCAGGTGGTTCCTATATCTGCCGATAGAAGTTAATGACGGTAGTCATTAAATGAAATATTTAAATGATATGAAATAGGTCCTATAGACCCTAAAATCAACTGGGCTCTGCACATTGGCCATAGCTATCGATTGGAGATAGAATTTTATAAAACGGACGTAGTTTACTCGAGTTATCGTGTATTGTAATATCTAGACAGACAGACATTATATCTTTTTTGGTTTAGATGGACTCTAGGATATGGAAAACACCGAGAAAAGTCTTTTTGAACATTTTAATTTTAGGTTCTAGAGTCTATCTACACCACAAAAAATTGTATCTCTCTGTCTGCATGTGGAACGTCGAGAAAAGTATTAAAAGTATTTTTGGACGATTTAATGTCGTTACATTTTCGCAAGATTTTAAGGCTTCGGTCCCCGCAGGGTGGGCCGAAGTAATAAATCAAAATAATCAATATCAAATATGATTGAAAAATATATAACTAATATAATAGCGCGACTGGTGACTTATTTTCGAACTGAACTGATCTGGAATCCTTCATTACACTTATTCCGTCGTGTTATCATTGCATGTTTGGGTTAGATTGATCGGCGTGATCGAAATGGGCAGGACACCATTCTTTAGTAGATCGCGAGTATCTGGGAGGCGGGTGGTGAAGAGGTTTAGCAGTGTCGCCGTGACAATAATTGATGAACCGAGGAACGACTTCAGCTGCACTGCGACGAAAATTCAATTTCCAGCGGGAATATTTTAAGCCTCTGCTGGCGATGCCGCGCTGTCTCACCCCGTTTTACACTCAACCAAGCCAATCGTAATAGGCATACCCGTGCGATAGAATAGAGGACGGTAAGATAGCATTTCTTTGTACATAAAATCGTCTTTAGTATCAAAGAGCGTTGTTGTAAATCCGATAGCCACTTTTATTATTAAAAATCTATACGACGGAGCGGCGTCTCGTAGCCTTTGTCAGAATCACAGCCTTTGTCAGAATCATAGACACCTCTAGCTGAATCTCTGTCTCATAGAGTAATACTGTAATGCATGCGATGAGAGTGATGAAATTTATCCTATAAATTGCTAGTAATTACTAATCGCTATCAAATGTAGCAGAATGAGGAAAATAATCTATTTAGGTCACACATTCATACTTTTATCAATGTTATATTTCTATATAAAGTGAAATGGAAAGTCGAATACGTAATGTTTCCTTGTTGTGTTGGTGGCAATGTTGGCTTAGGAGTAATTTTACTAACCCATAGCTGGGGAATTTGAATATCGCGTGATATTGTGCATTGATAATTTTGGCAAGTGATTTTGACTCTATGGTGAAGGCAGAAATTCAAAAGCCGGAAACGCGAAAAAAAGTTATTGTATTAATAAGGAAATTCGGAGAAAAAACACATTGCAATTGAATAGTTGGAGAGCGTCATAGCTACGGGCGAATCCGACACCTCGGGATGTTTCAACGAACTTTTATATCATCCCAGGATGAACGCAGAGGCTTTGTGGACAATACAATCTACTGCCCATGATAGGCAAACCATTACTGCAAGGCATTGTGCAAATACACCCAGCGGGCAACCTCGCCTCCTGACTCCCAGATTTCGGACTGATTTCTCCATCCAGCCGCGGCTTCTATCTTAAACCGTGACTAGGTTAAGACAGAAGCTGCGCAAGCGACTTGGAACTGCGAATATATCGCGGATCCGAGGATCCTTTACTCGGCTCCCACCATAGATTGGGTGCCCAACTTTCGTTTCTAAGGATATACGATATTAGGTCAACATCCACCCCCGTCGTCATAAGAATCTATGATTCTAGACTGAGCTATTCGCTGATTGAGCAAAGGCCGGTAAACCGACTAGTGCATCATATACCCAAAGCCGCCCGAGGTATTTCCCCAGATCTGCCGCATATCGGTTTCACCAGGGAAGAGGGCGTGATTTGGGCCGACCAAAGATAACAGAGCTGGTTATCAGGGCCTAGCTACGCAGCCCTATTAGGCCTGCAAAAGAATAGCAGGAATATTATTGCAGAACCTAGGTGCCAGAAAAGGGAAAAACCTTTCCCCATAAGCTGAGCGTGTCTTTGGCACTAGGTGTTGTTTTTCAATTGCTCCTTGTGTTGTAGTCTGCGATGGTTATTGATGAACTTTGCAGATGATAATATAGTGTGATATAGTGTGATAGATGTGTCATATTATGATGTGTCGCCTGATACGGGCGGACCCGTCCACCCCGGAGCGTTTTAACGGTATTGATCGTTCTATCACCCCGAGGCGAAGAGCAGAGATTTAGGACGTAGGACAAATCTATATACCAAGCTCCACCTAGGCCCGTAAGAGTCCAACTCCTTACCGCGATGCACTGGGAATTTTCAACCCAGTGGGGATCCTCGGGCCATTACTTCCAGATGCGATCAGATTATACCGATCCCCTGTCTGGTCACGGGTTTGAGGTCGCTTGCGCGTTCCTCTACCTCTGAAGCGGCATTCCTAACTGGAATATGGGGCGGCCTTTACTCGGCAACTCTCACCCGAGATCGGGTGGCCCACACTATCATATCTATGGACAAGCATTAGAGTTACCTGCTTACCCCCGCTGTCTTAAGAAGCATACACTTCTAAATTCCTTCAGATGTCAGTCAGTGACAACACGGCCGGTTTGCCGCCCCGTTCGCCAGCTGTCCAGGTCAGCCCGAGTTCCTGTTCTCAGGTCCGCCGCACAGCGTGTTCACAGGATCGGTCCTTCTTCGAGGAGGCTCCTGAATACGAGTTGCTCCGTGAATTGGGCCAACCAAAACACAATGGCCATCATAGCCCAGTCTACACAGAGCCAATATGACTCAGAGGTCAGACTGATAACGAAACGATTTTTTGTTAATAACTTTTGGGGTTTCGAAAGGCGGCCAATAAAGTTGTCACAGCCAATATGCTACCTAACGTTCGGTATGGGATATGGTATAAGATGATGAAGAAGAAGGCGATTGTGACTATTACAAATAATACGAAGATGATCCATACAAGATTTTGAAACTTATATTATTCTTAAAGATATTGCAGAGAATTATATGAATATATATTTTTTATTTTTTTTATTTGATCCATAATTTCAATATACAATACATAGTAAAAAAAAATCTTATCTTAAAACAAAACATTTTTCAATGTAAGTATGCTATTGTAAACCTAGCTCGGAAAGGAGATTCATGTCTTTTTTGACATACTGTGGTTTACCAACTCGCTAGGAATTACTTGTGTTGAGGTGGTACTAATATTGTAATTTAATTCATGTCGGGAACACAATTTTTATCTATTTAAAGAACAAAAATTAATAATAAACGTGCTTAACAGTTACATAAAATTATACTTATGTAAATATATATTCTTACCTAATAGAATGATATCGATATTAATTCATATCGAGAACGAGTTTCCTATCTATTTAAAGAACAAAAATAAAATTAAACTTGCTTACAATGTAAATAATACGTTATATAAAATTATACTTAAATACATATATATTCTTACATACTAGAAAAATACTACATAATATATATGATATATACGTTATATAATTTTACATTATAAAAACATTTATAATATGCATTCCCCCTCCAATGCAATGGAAAATAATTCTGTATGATTGAACACCAGAGGTGCTGAAATTTTCTTTAAATGCCTTTCAGCATACTCTTCCAGACCCCAGTAACCTCGCTCGTTGGAGCTATTCAGAGGATAGTTCATGTC
>JAOPUG010000181.1:708839-719955 GCA_027564375.1 Micropterix facetella
TTTTAATGGGTACCTTATAGTCAATATTTTATATCTATTTTACAATATATATTGTATATATGTATTAAATAATAAAATTATAAAAAAGCTATTGTAAAAAAAATTACGTTAATTTGTGTACCATTAACCCATTAAATAAATACTTTACATATTTTGCATCTAGTTTAAAGTAAATAATTTACATATTATTATTGTTTGTGAGAAGTGAGAAGATGTATGATCTTCTCACCAGCACCGGAGATGGAGCAGATAGGCGATTCGATATGATTATAACCCGAGGATTAAATTTTTCCATGCCCTATGATTAATGGTTTGAAAAAACTTAAATCTTCAATTTGAAATTTTGCTAGCTGCTCTGCCTTGCAGCTGACGTCGCGGTCGGTAAGCATTCGTCAATTACAGCAATTGTGTCATCCTACCGTCCTAGTGTCGATATATAGTCGCTTGAGAGTATGAATAAGTACTGCGAAACCCAGTTGACTCATCTATAGGACTGCGCTCCTAAACTGAATTAGAACAAGAGTGGATCGGGTTTAAATGAGGGCGCAGCAATCGTTAAATATGTGATGTTCTATGTGGAAGCACATAGAGCTCCTGGGGCTTCTGTGGCAGAAGCAACATCCTCCAACTCTCTGGTTCGATTTAGAGTTTAGAGTTTGTCCAAGTGAAGAATCAAATAAGTAAATGAACTCAGAACAATTACGTAAGTAAGCAATGACACCGATCAATTTATTGAGGGCTAACCAACAGCGTACCATCCTAAGATACAAATGCGAGAAGAGAGTCCTGCATATAACCAAAGCTCGGTGACCTAATGACTCATGTATAATGGTTAGTGCTAATTTTAGACATGATACGACAATGCTCCATCCATCTATTATCATATGATTTTTTAATATCTCGTGGTACAGTGCCTGGTAGAAACGCCACCATTTAAATTCATTAAATTATAACATTTTGGTCTTATTAAGCCTCCCTTCAAGCTTAGCCCCTTTATATATAGGATTTGCTTTATTTAATCAGTTAAAAAAAGTACACGGCCCTTTTTGAAGTTCTTAATGCAAAAGTTTAACTTTTACGACTGTCACCCGTTCAGAGGCGAATTTTTCGTCCTCATTCACCCAACCCATCAGCAGGGTGTCCTATTTGTTCAACGAGCGTTGTGCTCGACGCACGCCGACCCCTTGTGCTGTGTTAATTTGTTTTCTTTGTAAGCGCGGATGGATGATGTCATTTTAACCCTGTTTCGGGACCATGTTGATTTTGTAGGTCGGCACACGTGTATGACGCGAATCACAAGTGTAATAATTCCAGATAGTCAAAACCTACATCGTTACCCACTCGTTTTTGCTTATAATTCCTACGCGCTTTCAATAGTAATGTCCAAGGAAGCCTCTTGCAACCCTCTTGGAAGCCACAATTATAATAGGTGTACTTTCGCATCCTCCGCGCTTACCATAGATTAAAACGCATTCAAACCATGGTTTATATT
This sequence comes from Micropterix facetella, assembly GCA_027564375.1. NCBI lineage: Eukaryota > Metazoa > Arthropoda > Insecta > Lepidoptera > Micropterigidae > Micropterix > Micropterix facetella. The sequence goes on from JAOPUG010000181.1 coordinate 710,332, forward strand.
TTCACCCAAAGACTAGTCTTGGAAGCCAGCTGCTTGCATACTACGGCATAGCTGAACACTTGCCCATTTGGCTAAGCCTATATTTATTATGGGTAGTTAATTTTTTAATATCAATTAATATACAGGTGATCAACAAGTATGCCGAATATTTTTTCCCTTATTATCTCTACGAATAAAACATTGATTATGTCTTATCACGATCTTTACAAATAGGGTTATTTCAAACACACCGTGTGCAGTTTGGTCTCGTGAATGCATTGTCGATCTTTCAACGTTATACTAAGTATCCCAGCACGAATACGGAAAGAAACTCTAAGAAGAACAGGGTGACAATGCCGGCGAACTGATTACGTAATTAAAGCCATGTTGCTGCACTAACATGATCATGTTAACAATAGCAGTAGCAGTGAGAGTAGTAGAATATTACAGGCAAACATCTGGCAATATGTGAACTAATATGATGATAATTATCGAAAATGTGGACAAACAAAGCGAAATTGCAGAAGAAAATATTTCAGATGACAAAATAGAAGAGAGTATGTATGGTTTCAAATATGTGTGTGGCAAATAAGCCTATTTTTCTTCTTCCACAACGCCGTCTCGCTTGTATTACCCCTCCTCCTTAACCCCTTGTCGCATCTTGAAACAATGGAGTGCCGCAAAAGGAGTCGCGAAGGATGTCAGATTCGCTCAAAGGAATAGTTCCAAATCAACACCGCTAAACTAATGACGCCAAGGGTATTATTGTGCAAAGCTGCCTGGAGCATGCTCTGCTATGCGTAATCGCTAATTAGTGAATATTAAGGATGACTATTTTTAAAACAAGAAAATAGCCACGTAGCTTTTTTAGCAATAGGTTCCGACGATATAAGATTAAAGCTGGTGCAACTGCGCGGCATTATTGACCTCCCTGGCCGAAAGAACAGGTATGTAAAAGATGGTTTCCCAGTCATGCATGGATTTAATGCAACGAAAAAACCGACGAACCTACTAAAGCGGGAGCAAAGGGCACGTTTTACGTCCTGAACCATGCTGTGGCGTACCAATCATGAACTCTCTCCAAATCGGATGAAAATTCACCAGATATATTTGGTTCATAATGTTCCCGTGCAGCTAGTGCCTGATGAGCGGCCTGTTTGTGTTTTTATAGTCGGCCAAATACATGGTTCAGCTCCCATCTACTAGCCTCCTCGAAGATGGATTTAAACTGGATGGCCACTGTGAACTCTGCCTGCGGTTGTATCGTGCAGTCGTAGATAGTAGGGAACAAAAGTGCAGATTCCAGGGAATACCTCGGGTGGAGCTTGGAGGTTTTGTACACCGGATTGTGTCAGCCAATCGCTTGCTTAACCGATGAATAACCAGGGTAGTCTGAAACGTGCATTTTCTAAGAAAAGAGGTAGTAGTGACGGCATCACCTATCCTTAGAAATGATCCGTTGGCTATCTGGTCCCGAGTAAGCTTAACGGGCAAAGAGCGCCTCGGGTCCGCGACAAATTATAATTACAATTACCGCTAACGTCAGGCAGAGGCCGCGCTAGCGACATCGAACCTGTGACCAGGTTGGATGATGGATAAATCCATCAAAATCTGGTAGTAAGAGCACGAGGAAGCCCATTGGGTAGTACTTACTAGTGCCTCGTTGTAAGGCGTTGATCTCTTACGGGTTTTTGGCATAGTTTGACTGTGGATTATGTTCTTTAAAGTCTTTGCGTTCATCCCACGGGAGAAAGAATGACAACGGTCGTTAATACTTCCTGGAGTGGTGTGTTGGCCTTAGCAGTTGACACACCTCCAGTCCAGATGTATTTGAGGACAAGGAAGATGGTCGTGGAGTGCAGGATTATGGCGTGTGGACAAAACAAAAATCAAATAATATAATGTTAAACCTGTATAATGATGTGCATGTTGTGAGATTAGAGGATGATAGTTAGAGGGTGTGGAATGGATGGAAAATAAACAGGCAATACAATAGGTTAAAGCTCTAAGTACACTTGAACTGGACATCTGATAAACTAAAGTCAAAGTTAGTTTGGAATAAAAGGAGATTCTTGACGAAACCACGTCTCACACTGAATTTTAGCGGTAATGATGGCGATCAAGTGACTATTATCCTTGACCTTGGCGATTAAGTTCTTATCATGAACCAAGTACTATAGAGAGAAAGAGAGAGGTATACATACCACCATCGTCCTCAGCTGTGTCGTTACATTCTGGCAACTCTTGAAGAAGTAGCCCGTCCAAATACCAACGAACAGCCAGCAGAGTTTCCGGGTTTCCCTTTTGCACTTTGCATGTTAGGGTTACGTTTAAATGGTCGTTCTCAATTATAGGCCCTTCTCTTTCCATTATTAGATGTACTGTAGGTTTGACTGTAATAAAATTGTATTTTAAAGCGAATATTATGTTTATAACTGTTAAATCTAAAAACTTGAACCGTCGTAAGTTCCGAAGCTAGACTCCAGACTCTGAAGTTAATAAAACTGCCGCATACAACATGCAGTCATTTAATCTCGATCTTCCAACATGGTTTTACGTAAAATTAATCTGTAGTGGGACTATTTTGAAGAAAAAAAGTAATATTGTGTCCGAGTAAATATCAAAAAATAACTTTCTATGCAGAAAAGTTTTACAAATGTTGAGTAAATATAAACATTTTGATATAAACAATTTTACTCACATTATATTTAAGAACAAATTTGTGTAAATGGAAACATTTGGACATGGAAAGTTATTTCTTCAACTTCCAGAGAGAAGTGTTAAAAATGTCAATTTCGGAAGGTAGATTTTTCAATATTTTGATCATCCTACTAATCAGTCTATCAATACAATAAATAAGACGTTATGCTGGCTCTATGAACAGCGCGTAATTTTGCATCGCTGTACAGTTAACCGGCGCGTACAATGGCAAATATTTAAAGTATTTGTGGTAAGTACACATTCTCTTTGATGATGTTATAGGCGTAATTACGCCTACGAAATTCAAGTGTATGGTAGCCCATCACGCATAAAATGAAGCTAGATGGATAATGTGTGGGATAGAAACCGAATTGTCGAAAGTAAATATATGTCAAAATTTTTCTCTGAAGACACTCCATCATAAAGATGTATTTAACCATATGACGGAGTTTTTTTCACACCAGATGTCGGAGTTGCATTCCAAGATACTTCGAAAAGGTGTATTATATAATTAAATCTATACATTAACACTATCTGCATGTACATACTCGTATCAAACAATCTATTCAATCATAGGATCTATATCATAGTTAATGTCAACTGGAATCTTAGCAATATAATGGTAAGTTTGTACTTTTCATTGCACCAAAGGCGCCTAACGATGTCCAATAATGATTAATTATTAATATCCTGGAAACAGCATATTTCCCCTACTACAAAAATTAAAATTGGTACTCACAGTGAACGTCGACGAATATGGATTTATCGCTGACTGTAGCGCCGATGGAATTTTCTAATTTACAAGCATAGTCACCCACATCGTTACCACTCACATTCTTGATGAGCAATGCTTGTTGTTCTGTGGAGCCTCCTTCGTAATGGGAAAAGTCTGATATGTCCAGATCTAAGTCGTCTTTTATCCTGAGATAATAGGAAAAGATTTTAGTAAGGCTACTCTCATATTGGAAGTGGATTCCAACTGATTCGTTCCGACTGGATCCAGTTAGACTGCTTAATTATTTTACTTTAGTGGATATTTCAATAGAAAAAATCGGTAAGCTTTGCAACACGAAGCTGTCCAAATACGAAAGAAAATACAAACAGGTTTAATCGAATTAACAACGCCCTCTAGTGAAGTGGCGCCCGAAATAAATCAACATTCGAAACGACTAAAAGTAGCGAAAACCAGTAAGCGCACTATCACGCATCGGTAGGACAGAGCGCATACAAAGCCTGTATCTTTTAAAAGCATGGACGTCAGTATCTTTTAAATAAGCGACTATAATTGCACGACAATGTCGCACGGGCGCAATGAAGGTGTACAAAGATCTCGCAGTGGCTTTTGTATTACGCGCTGGTTGAATCAATCTGCGGTATGGTATTCTTCTATGGAGTATTGCATCGAACATCAAAGATGTATTCAAACTATAGAAAAGAGTCATACGTGTGATATTGGTATTGGTCCACGACAGTCATATGTGAATACTTCCAAAAAATAGGCATAAAGGACGTATATACAATTTTTGCTCAAGAAACACTGCGAATTCTATTCCAATAAGAGTTCGGCAATATCCCACGAGGAAGTACACAAACATAACACTAGGAATAAAATCAATTAACTCCGACCGATCATACCGCGTGTGGCCAAATATTATTATTGTCGCTGTCGTTGCAGGACCTCAAGAATGGTCTCATTATTCATTGATTAATTTTCTTCGGTATTTACAAGCCTAAATAGCTACGGCCTCTTTTTGTTGAACTTGAAATTTTGACTATATGGCCTATTTCTGGTGGAAGTCATGCGAGTTCTTTAGCCATAGAAATGAAGCAATTAGTTACATTCATATCCTTTAAAATTTTTTTAGATACTCAGGCATTTTTAGTGGGGGTCATTTAAGGTTTACTGAGCCTTGTAACACTGTGGCAATTTCTGGTCTATTGTGATGGCCACCTACTATAGTTCCGTGTTAAACTTCACGTCAGTTAAGAACCGCAATCCGCTAGAACTCTTTGTGCTGGATTGTTTTACTTCTTCGGCTTGGAGGTAGTAGTTACCTAGGTGGGTATTTCTTTTACGCATTAGCGGGCCACATTCGTACACGAGGTGCAGGGGAGTTTCGTCTGCAGTTTGTCAGAATCTGCATATTCTAGTATCCCGGAGTTTGAGATTGAACATATGTCTGGTCAGGCCAAAATGCCCCATGAGCGCTATCACCAGCATGCGTAAATATTTCTTATTTAACGCTAAAGCCTTGTGAGAAGTCTTACGGTCGTACGCTTTGATTAGTGCTTTAGAGTGATTCAACTCTGGAATATTGTTCCAGTGATTAAAATATTGTTCTAAACATAGGTTTATGAGCATTAGGTTTGCTAGGCTTGAGCATTAGGTTCCCTTTTCTCCCGCCTTAGCAAGTTCGTCGGTTTTTTCGTTGCCTTCGATCCCTGCATTACCAGGAACCTATGTCAGAACTACTCTGTTCTTTTCCACCAGGGAGTTCAAAATTGCCACGCAATTTTGCACCAGCTTTGAGCTTATAGTATCCGAATCTAGTACTACCAGAGCTGCCTGGCTATCCGATTTGAAATGAATTCGATAGTTGGAATAGTTCTTTCGGAGGTTGATATCCACACATTCAGTGATGATGAATACCTCCGCATACAAAATAGAGACGTATTTTGCCACATATTTCGCAGCCTACGTGAAGTCCCAATTTCGAACTATCGGTAAACAATTTAAGTTTAACGGCCTTTCAGTGCAGTTGGTTGTTTAGCCAATCATCTCTAGGTAGCAGTTCCATTATAAAATGTTTTCAAAATTAAACAGTGGAAGCATGGTATCTGATCCCATTGTGACGATTGGACTTTCACGGACCAAGTCTAGGATAGATCTTAGGGCTTGTAAAATCTAGTTCATCTCAAACATACTGCAGCCAATAAATGCAAAACCAGCTAAATTCCAAAACAGGTGTAACTTTCTAGGCCTGAATATTTTTATTAACTTCCAGACAAAACAAGAAATACCCAAAATATTTCCGCATTTACATAAATACGGAGTAATAAAAATACTCTTATCAAAATGGCCCTTAATGTAAGATGTGCATTTTTATAATTTTATTTTAATTTCCTTTCATTACTTTTAATTATTTATCCTTCTCACAGCATAATTGTGATGAATTCTAGTTACAGTGATAATCTCTACAGGAGACTTTAATTATTTCTCCTTTATGTAGTTTCTTTCTTTCCCTAGATAATTTATATTATATTTAAATTATTGGTCAGGTTTTTTTCTTTGACTATATTTGTATTTTTTGTGGTAATTATTTATTTCATTTATGTTTCGTTTTGCCTTTTATATGCTGGTATATTCATCATGGCAGAGATACTGGAGGAACGCCAGAAAATGTTGAGCGGCCTTAAGGAGGCATCACAAGGATTGAGTTTTCGGGTGAACATGGACAATTAAAAGTTTTGTTAATGCCCATGTTGACCTGACACAGGTGACCGTTGGAATTGCGATCCTCGAAGGTGTGTAGGAATATATCTACCTAGACCAGCCAAGAGATCGACAGAAAACTATGACTGTGGTAGGTCAACGTGTGAAAAACTTCACCAAATATTCAAATTTGATATACCGCAAAGCCTGAAGACCAAGATCTGCAATTAGTGAGTCTTGCCTGTGATGATGAGCGGAAACCTGCACCTTGACTGTGGGGCTCGTCCACAAATTTAAAGTCGCTCAGTGAGTTATGGAAGAGCTTTGCTCGGAATCTCCCAACGGAATATTGAGCCACATTGATGGACATAATTTAGAATATAGGCAAACTGAAATTGCAGTTGGCCGGTCACATAGGCCGAAGTACTGACAACCGCTGCAGACGAAAGGTACTCGATGGAGACCTAGCACCGCAAAAACTCAGTATATGCTGCCCTACACGCCCCTTGGTCTGAGGACTTAAGAAAGATAGCGAGAAGCAACTGAATGAGGAAGACGGAAGACCGACCAAAGTGACGAGCTTTGGGAGACGACTATATCCAGCAGTGGAGAGACACAGGCTGTTAACTCGAGGAAGTTGGACTTTTGTTAAAAAAAACTTACTTTTAACCTACCTACTTAAATATAATTTCGACGTAGATTCAATACTTATTATTTTGTTTAACAGCTTGAGTTATTTATTTCTTTGATTTTTAATATAGCGTTGCAAAAATATAACAGGTAAATTCCTGATTTATTACACTTTATTTATGCATATGCCATACCAAATTTGTATCTTCTATTGTTGCATTTTTTATCTTTGTATTTTCTACATCTGAAAGGAGTTTATATCTAAAATTTGATTTGATAAACTACAATTCCGTAGCTTAATTTAACTCACCATTGTACAGATATAAGTGTGGCAGGATTTGAGAAATATTCGCAGAACAACAATACGTCCATCGTCTCGTTCGCTGTTATATTCTCAGGCCGCACTGAAACTATCGGTGAATCTGAGAAAAAAATAAAAAATCATGACGAAAATCACCACTCAAATAGGAGAGAATGTAGTAATACAGAAAATGATATATTCATGAAGCTTACACATGACTTCCAGCATTTTAGTTGCGTGGAATGGCCGCACGGTTTCCTCTCGCATGACCTGATTTTCTGCCTCACAACGAAATGCTCGCATATTCTCGAACCGCGTAGCCCAAAATGTCAGCAATGATAATGTTTCAAATGTACTGTCGGCCTGTGGTGGAAATTTTGTTATTTGTTAAGAGATATTGTGCAAATATTTTTCCAAAAAATATCTTATTCCTTAAACGACAAGGAACTTACTGTCTGTATGACTCTAGTCTTGAATGTCTATCCAGCCGCATGAAAATATATATTATAGTCATTAAATCATAGCATATCAGCATGGCAAGTCCTGATAGACAAGTCTAAGATAATTAACCCTACGTCGGGCGCAATATTTAAGCGGCGAGTTCGGGCGCAATGAGCCTGACAGGCGCAGTTAAAACAATTCTAATTAATAGCCATTTATTTTAATTTTAATATCCTAAAAGTAGTCACTGACCTTCGTTGGGATATTTAAGACAAAAGAAAAAGGAAAAATTCGTGCAAAAAATACGCATTTGTATATTTCAAAAAAATCAAGAAGAAAATGTATCGAAATTACCATTCTACTATCAAATTGACTTAAATTGTCAGGATATAGAAATTAAATGAACTTGAAAATTTGGTATAAAAATGTCAAATCGTGGTGCAGAGTTTAGAAGACAAGATTTGAGTCAGTCAGCTGAAGTTCAGCAGAAGAGGGACATTGGAACTCAGTAGGTACAGCACGTTTCGCAGACCATATTTGCATGACGTAAGCAGACTGCGGCGTGACATTTTTTGCATGCATGATTTGTCATCCTATTTAAACCCGTTTCCGAGGTGCAAGCTGAGCACTTACGTCTTTTGGGGGTAGGAGGGGGTGAATATTTTCGATCATCATCGATGGGACGAAACCTTTACAGCCGCGTTTGGAGCCTGATGGGGATGCCAACTGCCATGTCTTCATACTCTTTCGGTTTGGGCTGGATAATCAATATATTTTCGAACCGAAATATCGATAAACAATGCATGATATAATCATAAAATAAATAAAATAAACATTTCTGAAGAAAAAAATCAGAAATTACGAATTTTTATATGTGTGACGAATTGATGCGCAATGTGCCTGTGAGATCAATATGGCGATAACTGAACTCCACGAATCACGCGAGTCAACTAAGTAGGGGGACACCAAACGTCATATAAAGAAAAGAGACTACTAGGAAGTACAGACTCATACCCTTGCTAGGAGCGGAGGGGGAAAGAAAAAAAATCGAGTTGTGCCTCCCAGGCCGGTTGCGCCCGACGGAGGGTTAAAACTATGGCAGGAACACTTCGTCAACTCCTTTACGGATGTTGAGGTTTATTTAGTCGTACTCCATAATTGAGTCCAAACACCATCGTCTTTCTTCTATCAGCAATCCTCGAAGTTAGTATATTTAGGGTTTCGTACCAAACTCTGACCCCAGATCAATTCTGCTTCCAAACATGCTAGTTTTGTATGCTGTAGGATAACACTAAATGTTAGTGGCAGCCTATCCATGGTCCGTCCCCTGATACATAACGTTTTTCTAGCTTGTGTGTCTAATTATGGCGTTTTTGTGACCATGCTGCACAGCGTGTAAGACATTGAGGAGGAGTCTGAAATCACCTTCTTCTTGTTTTGATTTCAGGGAAGACATGTCTGCGTCATCGTTACTCAAAACTTCTTTCCTTTTCGTTGCAATAATCGTTTACACACGTTGGATTTACTGGAGTCCATCAGCTAGGATATTGAAGAGTTTAACTTTGTTCTCCGACGAACGAAAAAATTGTTGCCTGTTCTTTGGAAGCCTACCTGCTGATGTGACCCATGACAAAGCCCTGTTCCTTGCTTCTCTTGTGAATAATTCTTGAGACTGTCGTCATGATAGGCATCAAAAACGACATCTACTCGATTTCCCTTTTGGCTTGTAATGTAGTTAATAAAATATTTGCAAAATCGTCTAATGTAACGTTTGTACGCGGCCTTATCATTTCAACTACAGCAAGCCCATCTAGAAACGATGCAGTGCAGTCTACGGGATATTAGTTAAATGTCTCGTTTACATAATTTTCATTTTCATTTTCTTCATCTTCGTTCTTGTCTTGTAAATATATCAGAAGTTCCGATTTTGCCCCAGGTCTTATATTACCTGTCTACGAGAGAGACGGAGGAAACGGTTGGGTTTCATGTTTAAAAAACGCCATAGCTAACCGGAAGGCAATCACCATAGATACGCGATTATTTTCGTTTTATTAAGTAAAAAGTATGTATTTTTGAAAAAAACATTAAAGTAATGTGAGCATATTTTGTAAACTATAGCTCCTACCACATTTATTCAAAG
>JAOPUG010000181.1:937266-951490 GCA_027564375.1 Micropterix facetella
TTAGTATTATTTCTAACATATTATTTCTAATTATTACTATAGAATACAGAAATCAAAATTACTTAAATATGAAGTATCTGTGGAAAATAATTCGTCTATATCCTCGTAATCAGAATCACTGGCCTCCAAATTACTCATCGCCGCTTTCTTCGAGTGAACTCTCATCGGATTATCCTTCTTCACCATCGTCTCGCGTATTTCTCTTTTCCAAATCATCTATAAAAATCCAACAATATATAAATTATAATCAAGAGCTACTATTTAATTTTCATAAAAATACGTGTGGTAAATACCTATAATATGTTCACTTGAATTGTAGCTGGTATTGGTAATGCTATCTATAGACGGCAATTGGTCACCTTAAAACCATTTCAATATACCTTTTCCATCTTCTTGTCATCCATAAACTCGGTTTTTATTGAAAAACATGACTCCACATTAGAGCTATATAACTGGTTCTTAATAAATTATGACGTAATTCCGATTTGCAAGGTGGTAGTGCGGAGCCCTCGAAATTGAGACCAACTTTCAGTAGCAACTACCATAGCAACTAAATATTATCGTGCACAAAACTACTTTAAGAAAAATGATAATTCCTTTCCATCTAATATATATATCCTTCTCAGCCGACATTGCGGCGGGTCTCGCTTACGACGGGCGACTGTCATCGCGAGCGTATGACGTATGCAGCCCGAGTATGAAGCTTTGATACAATTAAACGCCTGCTTAACTGCAATGAAATTGAACTCCAATTCTTCAGGTTTTGTTACTATGCACGATAACTCGAGTGAACTACGTCCTATTGCAAAAAAAATTTCGGCAATCGATAGTTATGGCAAATTCGCAGAGCCGTTATACATGTTATTAAATGCAAAGTAACGAAAGATTCATTCATATCGACAATTTGCATTTGCAAAATAAAGCACAATATGTTTGGTACAACAGAGTTAATCCTTGTCTAATGATGTATTCAATTATATGCATCAAATTAAAGAAAACGTCGGTTTCACGGACACAAAATTATTTGCATTTCATATTTTTTTCCTTTTTATCGTGTTTATTACATCGAGCGGGTCATTATCAATCTAACAATCCTTTTGAAAAGCTTTTTCTCTCAGAGCAGGCAAAGCGGAAGAATATTTCGGAGATCATGAGATTAATCTCTGACGTAACATTTGAACCCTTTCCGCTCAGTAATTCCTATTCATTTAGGGGGTCCTTACAAGAGTGGCACAATGGATCTCTTGTGGTTTACGCGCTCAGTTCAGGTAGTTATTTTTAACTACCCTGAACATCTTAATATATTATACATATATACAAGAAAATAATCATATGGGCCGAAGTTTGACAAACCATTGGGTTTTCATCCTGTCCCAGTTTCGTAGTTGCAGTCTACTATGATACCAAAAAGAATCTCATGAGCTTTTAAAGCGTCTTATATAATCCTCTGCATATACTCTTTGGATTTATTTATTGCAATATCCGGCTGTATTTACCGCTCCGACTACGCAACAAACAACCGTTAACCGAACATCGATATCCCATCGGGGATTCTCTCGTTTACAAATTAACCCATACGAGAAAACTCCGCTCAAAGCCGTTTAATAAATACTCGAACGAATACCGAAATGCCAAAATGCGCGCCAATATTTGTTCATTCTATCTAGCGGGCCACATGCGCTCTCGATTTTTAATTAATTTAGCCGAATGGATAAACAGACGCTTGATATGGCGGGTAACATCAAATACGAGTGAAGCGTTTGAAATTTTAATGAAATAACGAATGGTATATTTCTAAACGTCATAATAATGACGCAATTGTAGCAGAACTACAGGGTCAGTATTCCCGCAAATACGCTTCTGACTATCAACAGATAACCATCAGAACGTCATGGTGGACAGTATAGCAAAGAAAAACATTTCTGGAGACGCGTCAACCAAAATGATTATGAAAAGCATGGCAGCGACTCCAGGCAGTTTAGAGGGGTCAGCGCTTTGGGCAAACCCTCCAACCAGGGATGTTATAATAAACTTTGTCGTCTTGTATCCCCGATACGAATGCAAGGACGTGTGAACAATAATAAACTACGCACATAACTCCGCTATCAATCCGTAAGGGTACAACGCCTTATCGCGGAGCACTAGGAATTCCAACCCAGTGAATTTTTGCCATTACTATCAGATTTGGACGAATTTCTCCATCCTTTCATCTGGTCACCGGTTCGAAGTCGCTTGTGCGGTTTCTACCTGATGTTGGCGGTAATTCATAATGAATTTATCGCGGATCTGAGGCACGCTTTTCCTGTCAATGTCACACAGGATCGGATGGCCAATGGATCGTTTCTCTTAGAATAAACGACATTGCGTCATGACGTCTACCACCGCCGAAGCTACGCTTCCAGATTCGGTATCTACCGAATGAGCAACGTGGCTAGTGAACCTACCATTGCATCACCACCTAGGGCCGCTCGAGGTTTTCCACCAAATCCGCATTTTGGCTTCTTCACGTTAAGTCCCTCTTCTGGGAGGCTCCCGGATGGGGGTTGAACCGTGAGTTGGGTTGACCAAGGTTGACATATCGTCATCTGGCTCATTAGTTATCTGGATCAAACCGCACGGAACCGTTAGGTTCCAAGTACTTTGGGTATTGCGGCAAAGCAGCGTAGGAGAGGACGACGCCATGTTGTCAACGCCTTTCACACCGTTCTAATTCACAATAATAATTATAGGGGTCCCGACATGATTCTACTTTTTTTTAAAACTATTTTACCGTTCATGCGTCTAGATTATGGAACCAACTCGCGCTCAACATTCGAAGATTCTGTCGATATGTCTTTGAAAAAATATTTTGAATTCTTTTGCCATTCCACCCTGATCATTGCTTGCATATTGATCAAATATTTAACTTTTGTTTTTTTAACTGTATTTTTTTAATTCTGTATTCATGTTCGTAAACTTTATTGGCATCATATTATATTTTTTCACCACCTTGGTTGACTGACAAATATTTTCATATGATAGACGGTAAGTCCGCCAATTTTCTGCCAACTGAGGCACGCAGCTGATGGTAGTCGACCGTCGCAGCAATGAGAATGAACAGACCAATCAAAATTGGAGCAACAGCGAAAGAGCCGCAGCGATGTGCAAGAGCGAGATGGGAAGCGTTGACTACCGTAGCGGTTGACTACCGCAGAGTAACAAGCGGCGCATTACATTCTGGATGCTTACGACGTGGGAGTGTGACAAAGCGAACGTTGATCTGCAAGCATTACATCGAATAGTACGTAGGCCATATTGAAAGGTTATGGATTCTGATAAAGTAAAACAATTATAATGTTTATGTTTATATTGTATTTAGTATTTTTTAAAGTATTCTTCCAGACAATTTATGCACTTTTTTATTCTTTGAAACCTTTGGAAAAAGCAAAATGCCCTGTTTTCTTTAGATGTCTCCTCAATGGCTCTGAACGTTATCACTGCCGCTTATGGGATCGCGAACCGTATACCTCCAAGTTTATCCCTAATTTTTGGAAACAAAAATAAATTACCACGTGCAAGATCCAGATTGTATGGGGGATGCATTATCAGTTCCACGTTTGAGGTCTTCAAAACCGCCGTTTTCATCTCAGCAGAGTGGGCGAATGCATTGTCGTGATGGAGGATTACTCTATTGCGAGGACGCTTTTCTCGATATTTTTCTAAAATACTGGGCAAGTGAATGTTAACGCACCTTTAGTGTTCACGCGAAATTGTCGTATAATCTCCTATCTTGCCAAAAAAAGAAGCAACTATCATTTTACCAGTGCTTCAAACTTTCTTGATTTTCGTCAGAATATCATCCAAAGGAAAGACCCAGTCCGCCGATTGGCTCTTTCTTTCGGGTTCTTAACAGTACATCCAGCTTTCGTCTTCTGTTACGATACCATGCACTGCTAATGATTGCCCTCCGTTGTATTTTTTAAACATTTTATCATGTATTATCCATCTCGAACAAATTTTCTGAACTTTCAGGCATACGTGCAAACTATTTTTCACTTGGTTCATGCCGATGTTCAATATTATACGAATAGCCGATACGTATTTTCCTGAACTAATTGTCTTACTGCATGAATATTAGTTTCTGTTATCGCTGTCGCTGGCCGGCCTACGCGTAAATCTTCTTGGAGATGAATATGACCAGATTTTAATTCATCATACCAGAAGTATGATGAATTTAATTGATCATACCAGAAACGACTAGATGGGGCTTCATCGTCAAACGCTAATTGAATTCTTTAGCAACTTTCTTGTTGATTTAAATTATAGCGAAAATCTTAAAAAATCGTACATCGAAAATTTTCTCGACTTAAATCCATCTTTGGTAAACATGTCATTTTAAAGATGGCGCTACAAATAAAAATTCCATTATAAGTATTCTACAGTTATATAGTTCCATTTTAAATATCTTTAACGTAAGTGGCCATTTCCAGAAACTTCAGTGTGGACCATCTTTAGTAAACATGCAATTTTCAAGATGGCATTACAAAGAAAAATTTACTATAAGTATTCTACAGCCTATTGGTTCCATTTTGAATATTGGAATTACTCTTATATACTTAACGTAAGTGTCCATTTACAGATAACATTCAGTGTGGCCCACGTAAATGTAATATTTTAAGGCATTCATATTTGAACAACAGAGTGTATTTCAACCATTTTGACAATTAATCATTCTGATACTAAATCAAAACGCAGGTTTTGCTACGGTCAATGCATTTAGTTGCCAATGACGTCATCGGCGAGCAACTACGAAACATTCTTCGAAAGAGTCATTTTACGGGTATTCCATTGGACAAACGCTAGTGAGGTTAATTCGAAAAGATCGATTTTAAAGGAATGTAAAATATTGTATAGCAACTGTGGCATATTCGAATAGGTTGAAACTTCATTTCCCAGGTGCAAACTCCGCCGACACATGCGACATAGCTGTAACGGCGGCGTAACCGTTTTTTCATAGCAATTTTCAGTCGAGTTTTCAGGAGTGTTTCGGGAGCATGCGGCGTGTATGTAAATGAGTCTCGTTAAGGTAATGTAGCAGAGGATGAAATATCGCATTTCAGGGCCAGAATTACCAGGGCAGGGGCGAAGCTAAATGAAAACGCTGGATGGATAGTGTGAAAAGCGTTTCGCTCCGCAGAAAAATCAACATTTGCGGACGCGGCGCCAAGGGATTACCTTTATTTTAGCGAATTTCCGCCAAAATTCCGCAGGCATTTAAAAATAATGTAAGACTAAATTACATTCTTTATCGTCTTTGTTTACCTAGACGACCTTTCTTTTGTATTTCAGTCATAGCGCCGAGACAATTATATTTACTGACGATACCTGAACAGTTTTTGAGGTAGATCAACATGACCTTAAAAAGTATGAAATTAAGGATGCGTTACCAAAATCTATCGTATTCCTCTATTCCGTACACATGAACTAACTTCCGACTTTATCTCACGAAGAAACGTAATCGAGCCCACTATCTGAAATGTACACGTTCAATTTTTAAAATGCATTTAATTAATTTATTTGATTATCTTTAGATAATTTTGACTACATTTAATTATTTTTCGACTGTGGCTTTTATAAATGTTCTCTAATTTGATTTATTTTTAAAATTTAGATAGTTTTGCATTTTTTATTTGTAATACAAGGTGGGCCAGTAAAGAATGCACTTAGTATTGTTCTCTCACTCGAACAAGCGATGGTGGGGAAAAGCACAGTGGGCTGAGAATCACTTTTCATAGACATTTTTATTTGATTTTTGTAACGAAGTTCTTTTACGCGGCTTGCGGAGAATCGACTCTTAGAAAACGATAGTAACGAAAAAACGTTATGCGCCATTAAAATTAAAATAAAAATTCCACCATCTATCCGCTGACAAGAAAGCTTGCTAAAACCACAAGTAAGTGATTAAAATTACAGCCGATAGATGGTGATTTTTTTTAATTTCGCCATCTATCGGCCGACAAGAAACCTTACTTAAACCACAAGTAAATGATTAGAATTATAGCCGATAGATGGCGAAATTTTTCGCCGCTCGATATATCAATTGTATACACATGTTTATTTTTGTATAAGCGTAAGGAACTTTGTTCTTAATGGGGCTCTCCCGACTGCACAAGTTTTTATAATTGTCGCTTTGTTTGCTTCGGTTTGTTTTGGAAGGCCAAGTAAATGCTTAAAAATATAAAAGTTATTGAATATCAGTGCAAAAGGCCCACGTAGAATTTTGTTTATATTAAAATTAGCGATAATTCATCTGTGGCACAATTCCCTTTATTTTCTCGTAGGTGGTTTATTTATGATTTAATTTGATTTTTGGCATACCCTTAACTCCGGCACTAGTGCAATTTTTCTTAAAAAATGTTTAAACTTGTTTTTTCTATTGATGATTATTGTGCTATATTTTGAGCCTATATCACAGCTGACCATAATATGAAGTATATAAATAAGCCAAAGCGGGTCATTTTTTGCAATGTAGCCTGCATTACATTATTTTGCAAATTTAACCATTTAATAAAAAGAAGACTCACTAGTGGCTGAGTTAAGCAGTATGCCAAAAAATCCGAAATAAATCGGGCACACCTACGACGAAATAAGGGTCAATTGTGCTATGGCCGAGTTACTGTTGATTTTAATGTCTACCCCATACATATTTTTTAAAAAAAAATTACACTCATGTTTGCTCTAATATTCAATATATGTACTTGGTCGTCCATAGCATACCTAAGTAATAAAACGACACTCAGCAAATTAAATGAAAAAGTCTGTGAAAGGCGAAATTTAGCCCAATTTTCAGCGCGGGGTTTGCCGTGTCGCTTCTTGAAAATTTAGTTATGAGAACGCGCTTTACGGGAGCACAACGTGCGTTTTGTGTAAAGGAATTTTCCGAAACAATCATTCTTACGTTACCGTGCGTCGACTTTTTAGAAAAGAATACGATTTACATGATCTAAATCAATGCCCTTTAGTTAATTTGATCAAACTATAGGTAAACAACTTCAGAGAGACAGGATCAACAGTGAATCTACGACCAAGAAGGAGAACAAGGAGGTATGCCAATGTGGTGATAACGTGAGTCTTGTCAATGAATCTGTTTGCAAATTACCAACATTATTAACAAGAAAACGTTCGACCACGCTAGCTATACCTCGTAGCAGTTTGCGTTTGAAACGGGATTTAAAGCTTCATCCATATTAAATCCAGATTATGCAAGATTTGAACTATACGGACTTTATTTCAAGAAAAAATGCTAATTTGATGATCTGAACATTTGCCTGATATTGTTGTTCAGATAATTTACTGATTTTATCGTTTTGATAACTTCAACAATACTTGTTTTCTGATGTAACTTACACAAATTGCAGATATTGGAGCTCCGAAGACCCAAAATTAAAGCACTAAAAGTCATTACATTATCCACGAGTAACTGTGTGGACAGAAATTTCTTCAAAAGGCACAATAGAGCTTTACTTTTTTAAAAATTCAAGTGGACAAGCGCTATGTGAAAATATTGCGAGAATTTGGGCTCCTAAACTTCAAAATTTTATAGGTTATAATGCTCATACCTGGTTTCTGCAGGATTGTGCTTCTTGCCATACAGCCAATGAGTCTTTACCGGTTGTTAAAGCAATATTTCCTGAGAAATTAATTTCCCGAAGGGGTGATATTGCGTGGTCTCCTCGAAGTCCAGATTTATCGCTATGTGACTCTTTTACCTTTGGAGATTTTAATGTATGTAACCGGCTACGGGTTAACTTTATCGTTTCAGCGAACTTTGTTGTTATATCACCCCGAGGCGAAACACAAGTAGACAATCTACGTACCAAGCTCCACCACTGCCCCTCAGAGGCCAACACCTTGCGGCGAGGCACAGAGAATTGCCACCCTGCGGGCAGCCTCGCCTCCTGACTCTCAAATTTAGTCGGATTACTCCTACCGCCGGTCTGGTTGCAGGTTCGAGGTCGCTTCCGAGGTCCTCTAGCGAGCGCATTCCTTACTGGAATATCGCGGGTACGGGGCGTCCTTTGCTCGGCAACTATCATCCGAGATCGGATGGCCCACGTCTCATTTCTAAGGATAAGCAGCTTGAGGTACCTACTTACCCCCGCCTTCTTAAGAAGCATACACTTCTAAACTTCTCCAGGTATTAATCAGTGACAACACGACCGGTTTACCCGACTCGTGCGCCAGCTGTCCAGATCGGCCCGAGTTTCCGTCCCCGGATCCACCGCACAGCGGGTTCACCAGGTTGGTCCCTCTTCGGGAGGCTCCTGGATAGGGGATGCCCCGCGAGCTGGGCCGACCAAGTTGACATATATCGGCCATTAAGGATACCTATTTTCGCAATGGCTTCATATAATGAAAACGTGTATTTATTGTGAGGAAGAATTCTTTAAAAATCATTAAATACAATATAAACATATACGTGTTTTACTTTATCAGAAACCTGACATATTCAGTATGGCCTGACCAGGCTGCCTCGCGAGCTGGGCCCACCAGTTTGACATATATCGGCCATCATAGCCCAGGCTACACGGAACCATTATGATCCACCTTTAGGAATACTTGAAGTGTTGCCTATGACACTAAACCAACAACTCTTACTTGGTTAAAGTATAGCATGTCAGAAAATCGGAAAAATATCGACGCAGACGTTTCAAAGAGTTTTATAAAATCTAAGATGCAGACTGGAAGAATGGCGACGCTGCAATGAACGCTATCTTGATGATGTAACGTTTAAAAACTGATTTTCACCATGTTTTTTATCAGAATAAACGTTATTTATTGATTTACTTAACGCGGTTTATTTTTATTTACATAATAACAGTGTATTGCTTTCTGACCCATTCTGTATATTAGTCTGGCTATGCTTTAAGTTATACTCATTAATATATTTATTACTTTTGTGTCATTTATATTACAGAAATGTTGCCTTTCGACATAACAAATCATTGTCATATGTCTTTATTTATACAAAAAGTAGTCAAGTATCCAATTACGTACTAACTATTTAAATGTACTTATGAAGATGTATACTCGTTTATATAACTGACATGTTTTGAGTGTACTGTCTGTACGAGTAGTTGTAACGTGCCTAAGGTGCCCACAGTCAAATAGATCCCCCTCCGCGCCGGTAAACGTCAAATTTATATTGTATGTAATCGACAAAATTGAACTTGTCACGTTACCTTGCGTTGAACTCTCAGTGTCACACCTTGGATATTAGGCGCCAACGGTTACATCGCACCGGTCTCCACACCGTTAAAGAGTCAGCCAGTGAGTCAGAGATCATCGTAACTATATATTACGATGTTAACAGGAAAATAAATACAAAATACCGTATATAAAATTCTCTACTAACCATCTTTAGAAACATTTATGCTATCTTTAATCATAAAGACAGTAAAGATACCTGAAGTAACTACAATTAATTCGCATGGTGAAAATTCATCTATACTCCTAATAATCTCCCTCTAGCATAATCTGTATGCATCACTCTTTCGTATAGGTAAACATTTCGGTAGGCTACCAGAATATAATCAAGTATTCCCAAAACCCAGTGAGCAGAAACTCCGTTCCGCGAGCTAGAAGGGGATGAATTATTCAGTATCTCTTTCTTAATCTCTTTTAAGCAGCGAAAGCACGCCGTTATTAGAAATTAGATCGTGCTGTCAGCCGTACCAATACCGTAAATAGTTCGATTAAAGAAAATATATTCTCTTTCTCGTGTATTTATTCTTCTTTTATTATTCAAATTGCATGTGATATCTGTTCTCGGTTCTAGGTAAACTACGCTTCAATGCCGCTTCCTTAGTTCTTCTTCTTCTTCGAATTGCGTTTAATGGCGGTTGCTTCCAGTAGACTATTGGCCGTATTCGCTTTTTCTTTTGCTTGCGTACATGGGGCCTAATGGGGCCGTACAGCTCGGGCATAATGGCCAAATTCGTCATCATGGTCGTACCGACTAATGATAACACATATACGGCAGCCTCCCCGAAGAGGGACTAACCTGGTGAACCTGCTATGCGGTCTGGGTGAACAGCACGGGCGGCCCTGGACAGGTGATGTATTGGCCGGTTTACCGGTCTTGCTCAACTGACGAATAGCCGGAAACGTCTGGAAGCTTAATGCGACCTAAGACGCGGAGGTAGGTATCGACCTGTCGTAACCTATCATTAGAAACGACCTTCAGGTGTTTATTGCCAAGTGTAGGACGCCACGGTTCCACGATATGTCCGAGTGACGGAATGCCGCGTTATTACGACAGGTAAATGTCGGTAAGCAACTTCGAGCCTGGGATAAAACGTGTGGATGGAGAAATCTGCCCAATTTTGGTAGTCAGCGGACGAGGGTGCCCTCTGGGTGTCTATGCTCAGGCCTCGCCGTAAGGGTTGGCCTCTGACGGACAGTGGCGGAACTTCATACGTGGATTTGTATCTCGAGGTACAACGATATATTTCATTGAAACGTTTCGGGATCGCAGGTTTGACCATAAAATCAACCCTGGTTGCTTGCATGTTTGTTTGTTGCTTGTTTTCAATTCTTGATTATGCATAAATTAGAACATATCGTATACACGTAATCACGCATTGAAAATATCGCAAAACGCTTGCTTTACTTATTTTTACTAACTGGAATAATCCCAAATATATATTTGTATAAGTATAAATATATAACAAAATGAGTTACAGTATTCGTCGAAATTGTTCTCATACTATATATATTAATATTAAATGTCAAATAATTCATAAAAAATATGTCTTAATATCTATATTTCCCTGCGCAAGATGCAATAAGCGCGAAGACTTCGTAAGGGTATCAACGTTATTTCAAATAAAAAGAATCTTGCAACAGAAGCTTTCGCTTAATTGACAACACTTATCAGAAGCATCCATTCATAATCACCTATTAATATATAATTAATTTGACTCATACGTCAAGAGACGAATTGCAATAGCTAAAGATGAAATAACCGCATTCGTGTTTTAAATCTATCTGAATATTATTCAATGTACTGAGTGTTGCTTTCGCAGTCATTCTTTTAGTTCGTATAGTTCTATTTCGCAGTCAGATCAAATCCACCGCCCGACGACAGTTTTGATAACGCTTTTCTCTTCCCTCATTGTGCAAAAAGCGACTAATTTTATGGCTGAACAAAATCGCTGGCGTTTGGCCTAAGTCTGCGATTCGAATTGGCATAGAGCGCTGTACTTTTTCGAATTCCTATTTCCCTCTCAATTCGCTCGCTTTATTAGCTTGCTGATGCGCCTAATACTTCAAATGTAGCGCATAGTACATCCGGCAGGCCCATTAGCCTGTCGGTTATCTTTCGTTAACATATCCGGTGAGAGATGAGGGTTGTCCTAAATCTATCTCGTTTAATCGTACAATCGATACGATGATCGAGAACAACGCTACTTAAGCGCAATCCGTCTAATCGCAAATGTATGATTCATCTCTCCTTCCGGTTTGAGCACAGCGTCGTGCGTGTGTTGGCCGCCGCTGCGGCCGCGTAATTTCAACCACCGCCTCATCTACATACCTTCTTCCTCATCTACATACCATAAGCATATACATACCTTCTTCGACACATTTTTAAAAATGTATTTAAAGTACTTATCACATAATATGGCTTCGAATTATTGTACCATATAAGGACAGGGAAACAAAACAGAAACAACTCTGAAAAACCGACACTTATTGTTTGGCACCTGCCTCTACCTTATTTAACTAGATCAACTAAGGCCTGTATCTAGATGAGCTATTGCACTGAGGATAAAATTAAGCACCTCATGTCAAGTTAGAATATGTAACTAAATAAAATATAGTGCTAAAAATATATAGATAAATAAAATATATAATAAATAAGTACAAACGGAGCTGCCATGGAATTCACCGCCCAAGGTCGGGCCCATCATAATAATATTGTTATACCTCTGGGGGTGAGCGGTGGACTCCGGACTAACGGCCGGCTGTGGTAAGTTTAGGATAGCTGTCTTGCCGCATATGAGCGTGCACCTTACCACCCATTCACTCCCCCTTCGAAACCATATAATTTGTGATGCGGAAATCGCGGTTTTAGATATTTTTTCTAGGAGGAGTTAGTTATTCTCCTGGAGAGACCAATATCCTTAAATAGGTGAAATAGGCTGGGATTTGGCTGGGACACTACGAGCAACAACTTTCACCGCGTGAAGCCGTTCTGGGAACGATAAATTCTACAATAAGGGCCATCTTCTGAGATAGAGAGTATAGAGTTACATCTGGACAGAGGGCTATGCATACGAGACTTTCAGGGAAATGATATTGTTTAGAGACCGAATCGAAATCCAGAATCAAGTCCGAAGCTTTTTGGATTATTAAGGAAAGTTTTGTAGTGGAATGTTTTTTGCCTTTAGAGCCATCCTGCACAAACTGTATTGGTGGTTTGGATGGCACTGCGAGGCTAATTACTTCGCGAATAACAGCAAGTACTTTGGCATGGCAGTAAGTATATCATCCTTGTTTTAAAGCCACCTTGCAGCCAACCAAAATACGTCTAACTGTGCAAGGGATATTTCTACAAAGAGGACAAGAACTATTCTCTGAATAGTTCCAACGAGCGAGGTTACTGGGGTCTGGAAGATTTAAATAAAATTTCAGCATCTCTGATATCCAATCATACAGCATTATTTTCCAATGCATTGGACGGGAAATACAAAAGTCCCAACTGTTGTTTAGTCATTCCGGCATTGAAGGGCCGAAAGCACGAGCCATACTGTTGCTGTCGTAATCTCCTCGCAGGATGGATTTTTTTAGGTTCACATTGCTATGTGGATGCGCTATACAGATGCGAATATATGGATGCGCTAATCCTAGAAAAGAAAGGAAAAGTTGGTGAGTCTCTCTCTTTCTCTCCGTCTCTCTTACTTTCTAATCGGTTTCGTTGGTGTTATGTGGTGGCGCCTAAGGATGATTTGGTGTAGTACTGTATTCGCAATTTGTATCGTTCCTAGGGCGGCTCGAGGGAGCCTTTAAAGCGTCGGTTCTGCCGCCCTACTTGACAAGCGGAGATAATCATTGCGTGTGCCGTTAGGGCGGGCTGTAAGAATTTGGGGCGCCGCGGCCCTACATTTATTACCGGCCATATAACTTTAGCGCGCCCTAAACAGGTATTACGCAATTCGCTATTATTTCACCCGCTATATATTAGTATATTTTTAGACACATCTGAGCATGTCATGTAAAATAGTTGTTTCAACAATCACTGTGGTAATAAGGCGATGATCTATGTACATTTCGACGATTACATTTTTAGGCCATTTTTGAGCGGTCGTAGTGAACTAACTGATGATGTTGGCCAACTGAAAAAATAATACCATAACTAACTAAGGGTACCTTTCTCAGGTACATAACTATTTCAGATTTTTCGAAAAGTATTGAAAATTTGAGGTAAAAAGTAAATCTGGGAGCTATACACCAAATGTTCATTTTACGGTATTGTTTTAATCCTTCTTTCACACTAAACAGCAGGATCGTGAAGCATTTTAACAATAAAGCACATGAACATTCGATCGTGACCGGTGGTAAGCCTATTTAATAACCAATGGTAACCCACTCATATTTTTCTGACTAGGACACCTGGCACGTGCTAGGATGGTCGTGCGCCAAAGCTGATGCGGTCTAGGTCTGGTTTTGACCATTTTTGCCTATAAGCGATGGTTACCTCAATATTTTCATTTTCCAACTTTATAGAAAGTGACGATCCAAGGACACTTCCTGGACTTAACATATGAGGAGGGCAGGTGCATCTGCCGTTTAGGCCACTCAGGCAACGTGTTTGCATAAATATGTCTCGCGGGTGCCATTCAATTTTATCATAGGAGCCCATTGAGCTGGAGTTTGATAGTATTTATTTTTTTGATAGTAGTAGGGCTCGGAAAAAGATAGACATAATTCCAAAATATGTATATACATATGGAACAAAAAAATCTAAAATACGGACGAGATATGGATTAAAATGTTGTGATTTTTAAATAGATGATGTTTTTAATTATGATCCGTTATATTTTAGTAACAGTCGGATGATTATAAATATGCATATAAGAAAATAAAAATATGATGTTCTTGTTTTGTTTTTATTATTATTATTATTGGGGTTGTTATGGGCTTTTATGTGTCACGTCGACCAAGCAGTGATCTATTGTGACGG
>JAOPUG010000181.1:1161333-1172371 GCA_027564375.1 Micropterix facetella
AGGCGCTTCGAAACAGGAAATAAAATAAACGCAGTAACGTAATTTCTGTATTTTTTGTATTCCCCATAAAAGAAGATAATAAACAGGCTACTCTCCTAAAATAATTGTCTTAGATTAATAGGTATTTTATTTATCTGAAATTTTCCTAAGCATGGACTTTAAAGAATAAATGTTATAGTCTATATTATTTTAGCCATTGAGAATATGTAGTCATAAAAAGTATTCAACAAACTAATTTTAATATTGCACGAATACATATTTGATTACTTCGCGAGATGTATTCTATATGATTTCGCCGCTCGACGATTCAGCTATCGCCATCTAGCGGCTCAATCAATCTAGTATATTGAGCGTAATAAATATTACGCAATGGTGACAAAAATTCATGCCCGGCTATAATCGTGGGTATTTAAATATGGATTTGACTCCCGGCATTCCGTTACGGATATGACCCCGAGCATTCGATAACTGGTTTGACGGTACTTTTCTTATCGTCGTGTTTCGGCATGGGGAGGCTGATGGTGTGCAGGGTAGCGTGTGGCAGATGATGGCTTGCTGCTGATGTTATGGAAGGCCGGTCTTCGTTATCCGGTTTAGTGAGGGACGATAGCCGGGCGAGGACTGGCAGGTGCGGCTCTCTTCCGCGTCACGAAGACTGAACGGACGAGCTAAAGATTCGGTGGCTGTAAATGGAGCTGGAGAAACCCTCTGGAAGAGGTTTCGAATTGCCTTAGTCACAGGCTCATGTGCGAAAAATATGGCTTATTTAAATACTACTTATGGAGACACGGTGACTGTACTGGCGGACGGATGAATTAAGTATGAGCCGACGCGTAGCAGCGCGCTGGCGCTAGGGGCGTTCAAGCCGCCTAGCGTTAGCGGTTCTCGTACGATATTCATGCTTAAAGAGCAATAGTATCGTACTTGCGGATCATTACAAGGTATGAAAAATACTTTGACCTTGGTCCACTCTTCTGATATATGTCCACAGGTATAGCTTACCCTGAATATTTTGACCAGATATGATACGCTGTTGCAATAATCGTTCCCGCATGATTAGTTAGTTTTGAAGGAGTTTACGGCCCATTCGATCTGATTGGGCTTAATCAGCCCTGAACCAGCTGTCATGTTGAGGTCCGTGTAGTGTAAGCTGTGTTTCTAGTCATCACATCTGGGAAGTGGGTCGATAAATGAACCTCCAAAGTTTCCTTTTCATTAATTGTAAAGGAGCCGTTTGGTTTTTTCAAGAGATCAATATGGTTAGGTTTGTCTTTTGCGAGCATTATGTGTACTCTAGCTCCTTGTGGCATTTTCACGATGTCCTAGCAGAAACTTTTCCATGATGCTCTTTTGGCTTTCCTAATTTCTTTATTGTATTCAATTAAGCCTTTTCCGTAGTCCTCGCATTTAAGGTATGTTTAGCATTATTGAGTAATTTCCGGGTTTCTTGTCTTAGCTTATTCAGCTTCGAATTCCACCGCGGAACTTTTTTTTTTGGAGATCTTTGTCTTAATCTGGCAGCTGTCCTCGTAAGCATTTATGACGCTTCGTTGTAATCACCACAGCCAGCTCTAGATTCCCGCGTGATTATATTTTTTGGAAGTGTTTCCAGGTTTCGCCTTAGTTTGTCACGATAGGCATCCCAGCTGGTGGTTTTCGGGTTCCTGAATGTTATGGGTTGACATGCTATGGACGTCAGTAGTTAAAATGATTTGTGTCTAGAATCAGACATTGAAGTGTCATCCCTAATATGACAGTTTACTATGTGCCTGGCCAAATATCTAGATGCAAACGTTATGTCTAAAATGTTTGTCTACTGCTTGTTACAAAGGTCGGCACGCATCCCTTATTTAATAATGAAAACAGTTGCTTGAGAGAAAGTAATTAAGTAAGTCACACCTGTCTGATGTCGGAGCTCCCCCATATGGTGTGGTGAGCGTTTGCATCACACCCTACCAGAAGCTCTACGTTATAGCTTCGAACGTACTCCACCCCATTCGCCAGCTCCTTGGCAGGATCTCTTTTCTTTCCGGATAGATACTCCGAGCACAGATTACTCTTGACCCGTTTCATCCTTTGAGAATGATATACGCTGGAGGCAGGTCGTCATTGCATAACTCTGGAACAGGTAGAAAATTAATATTTTTGTTTAAAAAAAATACATGCTCTAGGATTTCTGCCACCAGAGTAAGAAGGGGTTTTACCAGCCGCCTTTAGGTCTTGAATGATTGAACGATTTGCCCAGGGCTTTTGTATGAGAACGAGGTCTGCTTCTCCTTTAAGTATGCAACGCTCAGCCACTACACTAGCGGCAATGGTATGGTGAAGATTGATTTGAAGAACCCAGATACTGTTTTCTTAGAACCCTTACAGAATCTCCTGTGGTCGCCACGGGAATGAAAGGGTCAGTTTTCTCCTTCCCAGGATTTCCCCCCTTCTCCTAG
The DNA here is from genome assembly GCA_027564375.1 of Micropterix facetella. NCBI lineage: Eukaryota > Metazoa > Arthropoda > Insecta > Lepidoptera > Micropterigidae > Micropterix > Micropterix facetella. Next base: position 1,163,778 of record JAOPUG010000181.1, read on the forward strand.
ACGCTCTTCTATTCCCAGCAAATGTGTAGGAATAGGCCGTTTGACCGACTCTTTTTCCTGCTGGGTGTGAGTAGGCACTTGTTTCGGCTTTAAAGGAGGAAGGATTTTCCATAGTTTCTGGAGGATTTGCTGACACACCCTTGATTTTTAACGTAATTTTTCCAAACCTAAGGGTGACCCAGCAATCGGTTTTCCGAAACGTCTCCACAGACGCCTTGTCAATTGAAAATGTCACAATGTATCCCTTCTTGTCGTCTCTGCTGTGATTAATCCTACAGTGTTCTGGATACAAGCCTTCGTTCTATTTCCTTAGCAGGCTTAAATAATATTTTATACTCGTTGCCTCGCTGCTGGGGAAGAAAGTTGTGCAAATCTATGGTTTAGGCAGCTCGCTTTCCGTCATGATTAAGAGCTTCGCCTCGGACCATGATTTGAAGTTTGGGATTTGTCCTACAAAGCATTCCTGGCTTTTCAGATCACACGTAATCAGTATCCAGCCAGACCTGTGTGTGAAACCCAAAAATTTAGAACCAGTCCCTCTGCCAGCGCTCTTGGAAATCGATGTCAGTAGTGAGCGGTATACTAATTGTGTTTCTTTGGTGATTCCTCCTGTGACTGATTGTATTTGGCCGCTCTGGCCAGCAGATTTAGGCTTACACTGTGGGATTAATTTCACTACAGGGATTGAGGCATACTGCGGCGATCTCTTCGGCACTCACGTTGGCAGCCCTTAGCTTCCTGTAGCGTTTGCGAGCAGCACTCGACAGCTTTGCCCTGTGTTTCTCCTTGCAGGTGTCGTTGTCGGAGTCCGCTACCTTGGGCATATTATAGTCGTTTCTGCCTCTGTCTGCACCTGGGCTCGTCCATGCAACAACTGAGATTTGTTCAGGCAAAAGGTGGACCTGGATTTTAACCCCTGGCTACGAAATGTTTCCTTAAAGGACGTTGTCGTCCTGGTCGAATTTTAAAGGGAATCTTCATTATATTTTTATTGTACTTAAATGTTCCCACGAGTAACTTAAAAAGGGTCGTAAAAAACCGGCAGAACTTGGTGTCGACCAGGCACTGAATACTATCTGGTTGCCCAAGTTTCAGAAAGCCACCGTTGAAGACTAAGCTCCCGCGTATTTTCTTCCTACGTAATAGCGTTTCCTCTCTTATTGTTTAGGTGGAAAAAATCATTAAATGTGAAACATCAATTTAACATGTAATTTTACACTGTAATGTATGTTTCTGATAATTAACTAAATTATTTATTATTTTGCTTTCACTTGGTGTGACAGTTGGTGGCATTAACGCTTCTATGATATTTTTTCACTTTTATTTAGTTAATATACAACTACAATATTTTTTTGTTAGTTTTGTAATAAATATTTTTTTTCTGTCACTTTGTTAGGAAATATTAGGGATCACACATTATTCAGTTATCTAGATTAAAAACACTTTTGAGATACATATATACTGCTTATTTGTTAGAGATATTACATACGTATTTTTTTCCTTTTCTTGGTTATATTACTTTGAAAAGTGTGCGCAGGATTCATAATCCAAAATTCACAATTTCCAATTAACATACTCGAATCTACCTTGATACGTTCATCGGCCTAGTTGAGCGGACTTTGTATAACATCTTTTTAAGCATTTCGTTTCGGAAATAAATTTATTTTAATTCTTATTCTTATTGGTTCGTTCCGTCGAGTATTTTCCATTTGAACGGCTAAGAGCAGTCCTATTTATGTGTATTTTATCAATTTCGCCTGTTCTTGTGCCGGCAAGCTTCAAGTATGTTGATTCTTGACCTGACGACACCCATATGTCTTTATTGACTATTTTCCCATACAGCACGAGTTGCAGCCCTAGTTTCATTGTAGTCTTCGTTATCATTGCTTTCGTGTGTCTTTTGTTTCAATAACGCATCAGCTTCCCTGCAGATTAATGAGTAGCACGTTCGGATTGCACCATTACTTAGAATTCAATATCGGCGAGAGAAGGGAATGGTTGGTCTCCAATATTCCGCTGAATTAAGCGCAGGAACTTATTTGAAGGGTGGAATATAATATGGACCATTATCCCCTCGGACGGCATATTACCGACCACTCTATTACGTGACTGTACCTACAATACGAACGTATTATTATATAAATATCTATTCAGGGCCTTTGGAAATAAAATATACTACCCGAACATTGAATATTTTTTGTACCGAGTATCTTTTTGAATATTTCATTTAGAGGCAGTGATAAAAAACTATGTACCTACTAAATATCCAATATGCAAAAATGGACGATGGAGGATCCAAATTTCTTAAAGTAACGGCTGAAATTCCATAAGGCTGTTTAATCCCATCTTCAACCAAGTGTATGGGCTTACTCATGTGTATACCGATGATGTTGAAATATACAAATATTTCTCCTCTGAAAACATCAATGCCTCGATCTCTAACATGAACTTTGACATTCAAACCAAGCATAAATGTTATGCTCTTCTAGCAGACCCCTAACCGACCATTCAAAGACCCGAGTTATACTCATTGGAGGTCGTAAAATGTTCTTCAGAGTTAAGTAAAATTATTTCCACTGTTACAGCGATATCATTACACCTGTGTTACAAAAAAATACTAAAAAGATCCTAAATATTGTTGAATATTTCTCCCGGCTCTAGACACGTAGACGAGACTAGTTTTGAAAACCTACGGCAATCGCTCAAACGATTTCTTTTATAGACATAAAAAAATCTCTTGCTCAGTCGCTCTGATTGTGATCGTATCGCTAATACAATTCATCTTCAGTCTACATAAATATGATCACTTGTCTATATCTACAGTTAAAGTGGTTACTAATAAGCCAAACAAGAAATATTTGGATTCGAAAACTATCGCGGTTGTTTGACATTATAAATAAGATAAAACGAATTTACGACATGAAATTTGTAGCACCCGACGTTTCAGCGATGTTGCAACCGCCGTTGTCCAGTATAATAAAGTGCTGTCAATCGTCATCCGTTTTTCTGCTGGTAGGCGGAAGACTGCTGCTGTTACTACGCTGATTATAACGGTGGCGAGGCGGCGGGTTGGGCGCACGCTAATTTTGAAAATCCGCCGTGCCTACAACACGTATTTGATCTTTTGTTACGGCATTGCGCTCGACGACGGACAGTGAGAACATTTTAAGACACCTCTATTGAAGTTCGTCCTATTGAAGTTCTTGGTTCTTCTTATTTCAATGGGTTCCCAGATCATGCGGGGAAAGTAAAATTGTTCCTTGGATAGCACAATGGAATTTTGAAACTTAGTTCCGCTATCCAAGTGTTTGCAGATCGCTTATATTTCTCGCTGAACTTTTTAACAGCATTGATGCAATTCGTGGGCCGTTTCGTTTGTCCAACGTAGGCTAACTCAGATCTGCATTCGCTTTTATACACACGCTGAGTTTGCAGTAGTACATTCTTTACAGGCTTCAGAGATCGAACTATATTTTGGGTCGGCTTGGAGATCATTTTTATTTCGAATTTATTTAATATCTTACTTATTCGATTTCTCAAGCCCTTAACGTATGGTAAGAATATGCTCGTGATCTGCTCGGTTTCTGAGTTTCTTCTATATTGGATCGTTTGCGTGTGTCGTGATATTTTCCGTGATCATTTTTCTTCACGGCATCATAGACATATTTTATCTTCTGCGTAAAATGCTCAGCATCGCATAGATCGCGTGATCAATTCACGAGGGACGTTTTCACCGAATGTAGATGGCTGTGTTTATATACTTGCTCTCTTCAATCGTGTTCTCTCCGAATCACATCTCTTTTGAACTATTAACCTCCCTTGGTATCATACTTCGGTCAGACTCTAACAATTAACTCAATGTTCCTCACCAACACTAATTTCCACACCTATTCTTCAGTGTTCATAGTGCAAGACTTTGCACAGATCTCGCAGCAAATATACGAAATTCGCCTTATTTAGGATCATTAAAGACTCACCTCAAAAAGTACTACCTTTTATAAAGTAACAAGGTCTCATTCCTTCCTGTCGTCTGGAAATCTTACGTTTAAAAACATGTAGTAGTTTGTCTTTATTTTATATATACATATAAATTTATTTATTCATACGTCAGTAGTATTTTCCTAAGGATCTCTTTTTTCACAATACTCCCTTGTGCCACTATGATTAGATTAGTGACATTTGGCAATAAGAGTATATTATTAATACGATTCACGAAATCTTAAGATACCTGCATCGATATATCGCCGTAAACGATGACAAACTAATATGGAAAAACCTTGGGACACAATAAGAGCCCATCAAAAATCATTGTATTTCTTGTCTATCGATTCAATACACGTCAAAAACAGCCAAAGATGATATCAACTGACTCACTTAATACAACTTTATCGATAACATTTACCCCCTCAATGCATTACTTCTCGCACTACCGAGGCGACCGATAGCAAACACTCGATTTCTATCCGAACCGCGGCTAAATTAAGTCGATTTATCGCATTTCATTATCGAAAACCATCGGGCGAAAACTTTGACGATTTGCCCAGTAATCGACATCGCTTACGAACCGGCCAATCAACCATTTATTAAGCGGCCCTATTTCGGAAGGTTAATTGAGTAAGGAATTGAGAAAAGTTTTCTTTCCGAAAGCATTATTAACCGATAGTTTGATTCTGAATGACATTCAATAATGTTATATAAACTAGAGTTTTACCGCATCAGAGGAATAATTAAACATCTTTGAATCATATCTTACACACCGCACCTAAATTGTAGAAATAAAAGACGACACCGAAACCGTATATTCTACACCATTAAAAGTTATTTGTAAAGTTTCTAAAGGATCAGTCCTGGGACCACTTTTTATTACTATTATATATAAAAAAACATAACCAGCGATATAGAATACGCACAGTCTAGACGGTATTTCCAAATGATACAATCATATCGCTTATTGAGGACTAATAGATTCAAGAATTACTCAATTTCTGGTTGGTAGATAACAAGTTTGTCCTCAATCAAGGCAAGCAGTTTTATAGCTTTTAAAAATATTCAGCAAAAATATTGTCAATTGCAACTAAACATTTCAAGAGTATCCCTAAAAGAAGTACCGAGAGTTGAATTCCTAGGAGTAAAACTAGACGGATATCTAAAATGGAATTAACAACTGCGAATAGATAGCAAATAGGATCTCGATATCTTGCTATGCCTTGTATATGTGATGTAAATTAAAAGGAAACCAAACGAAAATGGTTTATTTTAGCTGCATTATAACAATATTAAGACATTATAAATAGTATAACACGAATTTATCGCGTGACGTTTATAGCACCCGACGTTTCGACGATGTTGCAACCGCCGTTGTCCAGGGTAGACCGAAGTGCCGTCAATTGTCATCTATTGTTCTGCGGGTAGGCGGCAAACTGCTGCTGTTACTACGCAGATTATAATTGGGGGCGGGTTCAGCGCGCACGAATTTCGAAAATCAGTCATGCACACAACTCTCACTGTATCTTATGTTACGTGCTTACGCTGAACGCGCCCCTCCACCACCGTTACAATCTGCGCAGTAACAGCAGGAGTTTGCCGCCTACCCGCAGAACAATGTATGATATTTGGCAGCACTTCAGTCTACCCTGGACAACGGCGGTTGCAACATCGCCGAACGTCGGGTGCTATAAACGTCCCACGGTAAATTCGTTTTATCTTATTTATAATGCTAAACAACCGCCATAGTCTTTGATTTCATAATATTAAGGCATGGCATAATCAGTTGGGGAAACTGCTACCACTGTCATAAATTATAGATAATAATATTTCAGAAACAAACAACTAGAATTATCGCAAAAGCCAGCTACTCAACACTGCAGGCAAATATTTAAAATAACCTAACACAATAATTCCATTTTGTTTGCACTTGTTTTAAACTGATTGCTTTTCGTCCTATACAATGCATAGCCATAAACTTGAATGCAGAGCAGAATTTCATAAATTCAACACGAAAATTAAACAAGATTTCCAATTACTTCCACTAAATGTCTAATCTATTCAACGTCCGAAATATTCGAAAATACAATATTTTATTAGTTACCAGATATTTTTAAAAATATTAAACCTAAAAATAAGTTTAACAAACCATTAAGAATTTTCTTAACAAAAATTTAACTTTCGTAGAGATTATGTATAATATCGATTATAACTTGATTTTTATTTCAAGTTGCTTTGATTTTTGTTATATTTCCATTATTTATCGGAGATTTTTAAGTTTTTATGGTAAAGTATGCAGAACACATTTTTGAAATATCTCAAACTAAAACTATCATAGATATCCGAAACTATTATTCTATTCTATTCTATAGGTAACAAAATGTGTCAGAAATTCATGGAAGAAAATATGCAGCACACTCGAAACCAAAAGGCAGTCGCGTGATCGATACAACCTACAGCTAATTATAAAAATCTGCATTGTCGAAGTAAACGTAAAATTATTATTCAGTCGTTTCGCTCCGGAGGGGAAATTGCTACGGCCAAAGTTGTATTGTTTTGCTAAAAACTTCCAGTCAACCGATCCGAAACGAAACTCGCTGCGGCAACTCGAAAGTTGAGAGTGCGGCCCGCCACTCAGGAAATTGCGGTGCAAAAGGGTCTGATTCGTGTAGCGATGCTGAGCGACATTTTTACGTTTATCTGGAGAAGTAACCGTCCGATTTTAATGGGTTTAACAAGGACATATTACTCTGGATACTGGGAATGGTTTATACCTAGTTACGATTGTAAAATTATTAAGAAAAAATGTTATTTTTCTTTTTTAATTAAAAAGTAGAAGAATTATTAAAATTGGAATATACTTATTATAGAGAATTTCGTATGCTATCAATGAATGTAAAATTGCTCTGTATGACTTAGGCGGTATTTAAGAATTCGATAAAAAAGCAAACGCTGGTCTATCTCCCGTTAGATATCACATTGGCCATCATCGTTGAGTTCAAATCCCGCCTAGTGCGTGCGTGGAAGTTTAAATGGGATAAGAGGGGGTATGATCAGCCGACGTAAGCTCCCGATCAGATGACCGATAATCCCAAACAGTCGGGGATAACAGAACTTCGAAATTGCCACCAATAAAAGTTTCATCTCGTCTTTGAGTGCGATGGCGTAAGGGCGAGAATACGTGTATATATTTAGTAGCGTTTATCTTAGTGATTTTATAACAAAATGAGTAACATTGTATTTTGAAGCCAATTCATCGCTGTAAATGGAAATCGCAAAGCGGGCGGAAGTTGCTAGTACGCTTTCAGAGTAAAAGATTAAACAAGCAAAACTGCGGAAGGGGAGCTAAGCTTGGCATATTTTACGTACGACTTGAGCTCAAATTAGCCTGCTTAATTTAATTACTCCTACACCAACGTACTAACCACAAAAATGAGCAATTATGGAGTTGATTTATGACGAACTGTACTGATCACGGGCGATTTATAATAGACATCGTTGGCCGCTTTCTATTTTCTAAAATTGATATTGAATAGATATATCCTGCCGTTAAAAATTCTCCCCTTAGCTGAGAAAGTTAGGACTATGCACCAGTAACAGTTTGGCGTAACGAAGCCATAATATCTCCTATATGGCCACAACATGGAGCTCGCGAGTTTAATAGTGCAATAACCGTATATCTGACGTTATCTAACGAACATCTTACCCCCACCTAATCTACCTAGCCTTGTCGAAACACTAATGGAGTTAAACCGGTTAACCGAGCTATACTTTTGAACTGTATCACGCAATTTAAGCATTTAAGCATTGAATATAAATAAGAATGCTGTGTTAAAAAGACGACCCTCACAGTTCTATAATAAACAGCAGATTCTCTCATTTTATTATTGTGGTGCAATATAACATTATTGTTTGTGAAAGTTTTCTTCCACAGCATCATAATAGCGTTTCTACGACAACATTTTTTGTACAAACTTTTATGATACGATCACTTTTCTTTGCCAAACCATAATTTGTAAAGAATTAACATGTTATGTGCCACAATATATTCAATAACTAATATTACTCTGAACGATAATTTATTTTAAAGTCAATATTCAGCAACATTCTTTATTCATTTCAGCAGATTCCTATATCAAAGGAGGTGAATTAAAAGGTGGCAACGTTTTTTTTCTTCTTCTGTCATTGCTATACTTCTACTGTCTACGGGCAGTTGATATTTGGTTTGGAACTAACCTATAAAACAGCTGTCAGAAAGACGCTTTGGGGCCTAATTATTCTATCTAGCTCGGGCCGCAAAGCTAGTTTAAATTGTGGATTGCCGAACTGTGCTTCATCTGGGAGATCCTCGCTCCCAAATACTTTCTACTAGATTCCAATGAAAATGCGTCTGCTTTCAGGTTAGCTATAGCGATTGCATAAACTCCATAAACACCATATAGTTTAAAAAAACAGTTCAGCGCTTTGTTCTCAATATGTAATCCACTCGGATACAACGATCGCACTTTCCGTTGCCTCTCACTTCATTATTTAATCTTCTCTGTGTTGCATGTGTGAAAAAAACAGCGCTATCTTTTCGGGAACCATGGATCGATGCTGGGATACGCTAC
>JAOPUG010000181.1:1349158-1361577 GCA_027564375.1 Micropterix facetella
GCACTGTACCTGTATTTGTTGTGACAGCTGAGAGTAGCCGGCCGCTCGGCCGCTAATTGTTTCCGAACAATACCGAGAGCTTCCGGGATTCCCCGAAAACTTCCGAATACACTCGAGCATTCCGGAGCGATGCCGGACTATCGGGCATTCCGGACTGTAGGATGCCGGACTAATGGACTTCTACTGTATATTGCAAAATAGTTTGCACTTGGCTCATGCCAATGTTCAATGTTGTACGAATTTGGTGATGTAAGTTTTTTATCCGATTGAATCACTTGTTGTACAGTATCAATGTTAGTTTATGTAATGCTGTCGACGGCCGGCCTTCGCGTGAATCGTTTTGGAGATGAATATCTCCCCGCTTGAATTCATCATACCAGAAGTACACAGAGCTACGAGATGGGGCTTTATTACCAAACGCTAATTGAAGTCTTTTACATTTTCTCGACTTAAATCCATCTTTAGTTAAACATGCAATTTTCAAGATGGCGCCACAGAGAAAAACAAATGACAGACGTGAAAAATAAAATGTATTATACATACAGCCAGAGATCCATTTTCAAAAATAGCAAGTTCCAGAAAGTTTTAGTATGGCCCAAGTACAAGTATGGCAAAAGAGTCAGAAAATGTCAACTTGAGAAGACTCCATTAGGCCCATAAGATGAGTTTATCATGAGATATATCAACAACTGCTGTACCGATTTAGTGGATTTCAACATTATTTAATAGTAGACAGTATCACAAGTATTTTGATTTTTGCATTTCACTACCCTGCATCAACCTACTTGCTTGTCTGCTAAACTGCCTTGTAGCTATTGTAAGGGAGGTGGCCATTGCGCGGCAGACATATATACATCAAAAAAGGGATGGCGACATATTTATGTTTGAAGATGCTCCTTCATGACTGTCGAATATGACATTTTCTATTTTCCTTTGCGGCTTTTCTATTATTTTGTCAGAAAGAATTCTTCAAAACTTTTCCCTCTTATCAACACAGTACTTTTCATATACATCGGGTCAGTAATTCTTATATATCGGCCTGAGAAGATTCCTATAACTGCAATTTCCGCATCTCAAATACTATGTCTTCGAAGGGGGACTGAATGGGTGGTAAGGTAAACGCTCACATGTGGCAAGATAGCTGTCCTAAACCTACCACAGCCAGTTGTTAGTCCAGAGTCCACCACTCACCCCCCAAAAGTGTAACAATAGTATTATGATGGGCCCGACTCTGGTCAGTGAATTCCATGACAACTCCGTTTGTACTTACTTAGGAGAGTATGTTTGAGAAGGAGCATTGGGCGAGGCGGCTGTCACTCGACACCTGCAAAAAAAAGGCAGAGTGCGAAAGAGATGGCAATGCAGGCTTGAATAGTATTCCAAAATTTGATTGGGTTTGACTGTCACTGGTCCAGACTAATTCGGATGCTCACCCCCCCCAAAGTGTAACAATAGTATTATAATGGGCCAGACTCTGGTCTGTGAATTCCATGGCAGCTCCGTTTGTACTTACTGTGTACGGGATTAGAGTGAATATTTCCTAATAGATGGAATCAATATAGAAGCGATATTATGGAGACTTCACTTTATTCAACTGTAAATTTACAGCTTCTCGGATGTTTTTATACAAAAAATATTTCTGTCTCTCTCATCTCCGATCTCTCTTGTGTCATTCCCTCTATGTTTCATTGAAAAGCGTCTATAAATGAGCGAGATACTAATAGATTAGTAAATGTCGACACGAAAAAAGACACCATGAGTAAACGAGAGACAACGCAATGACTGGTGTACTGATTTCAATATCATTTAATATTAGAGAGTATTTCTAGCATTATGACTTGTCGGATCATTCTGCATAATCAAAACTAACCTACTTGAAGATTGATGGGACTCATGTTTGATGTTTTTTTAGGTTCGGCGAACAGTGGCCCGATTCGCATCATGAATTCGCCGCCTGCCGCAGCGTCGCGACGTCTCGTCGACGAAGAAGTGGAGTAACATGCGGAATCTGTCACCATAACAGCGGATTCCCTGGTCCCGATTCACCTACGGCACACTTTGCCTTAGGCGAATATCTAGCGATCGGACTAAAACGGAATCTAGCGATTGGCGACGCGCGTCCAAAAGACTTTTACGTTGTGTTTTCATAGTGATTATATAGGTAACTGTATGTGCTGTCGTTGTGGGCGAATAAATCGTACTGTATTTATACGTTTATCAGTAGAGCCTTGATCGATCTATAATGTTTGAGTTTTGGGTTGAGTTGGTTGGATACTTTCTTGTCTAAAGCTCCTAAAGCCAGCTCACACCAGATGCTATGCTATTTGCGGAATCTACGAAAGTCGTGTCTCGCATATTTCCTCGCATAGTTCAGGTCCGATTGCGCTTCATCGATCTATAAAAATATTTTATTGCTGTGATTCATTCGCCCGAACTGCGTATTGAAGTTAGAAGCTTCCTCCTTTACGAAATCTGGTCGTAATTATTATATTCTGCATTTTAAATAGATTTCATGCCTCTCCTATATTATAGTGTGTTATTACGTGAATGAGATATTTCTATGGTTTGTTGAAATTTGTAATGACCTAATTTGAGTAAAATAATAAAGAAAGTTGGTCTTGCTTTGAAAGAATCAGACATCAGTTGTTTCTTTTTTGGAATTTAAAAGTTGGGCATCCAATTCTGAAGCTCATGCTCGGTTTAGGAGAAAATACTGTTAATTTTGTATTCAGTTTGATTGCCTAACTATTTATGTTACGTTTATTGTAGAATTTAAACTGCTTAATACGAAAACAATACAATATTCGAATTCTACATTCCTCAAAAAATCCGCTTATATAATGGTAACATTGACTTGGTGAATACTTTTTTGGTTTGTCTTAGAGTATTTGCACTGATTTCACCTTCCTGACATCAACACTTGTGACATCAACACCTGACGACCCAATCGCATATACAGACTGTTCCAATTTTATTAACGCGTGACTCGCCGAACGAAGAGAATTGCCTTTTGATAACATATTGTTTGATAACATGAATGCTGTTATTAGTTTTAAAACCTTTTTTAAAGAACAAACCTTGCCACAAGAATTGTTAAAGAGTTGGAGCAATTCTTTCGTGGTGGAACTCGAACGACACATGTAATCGCACGCTTTTGAAGAACGAAAGCACATTGGCAGTCCGCAGCACTGGCCCACATTTCTACTCCGTACATAAGGGGTTCATGGACATATGCATAAGAACACAATAAAAACGTTTCGTTAATGAGAGTGGGTGTGAGTCACCACAATACAAAACACACACAACTGAGTTTGTCGATGTAGGGATCCCAGCGCACGATATATTTCAAGTGAAGGCCATTGATCTTAAAGCGGTGTTCCAAAGTGGTGTATATGGACCCCCAGGGGACTATTTTGACTAGTGAGCGGTCTGTGTTAGCTAGAAAAAAATTGGGGTACACAAAATGTAAATGGGGTTTCGCGGACCCGACTTAGAGGTCGTCTTCAACATTTAGGTGTTCCGAAAATGTCTTATTACACCTGAAACAGATTATGTGTACAGCTTAATATTTTAAACATATAATTCGCAATAAACAAGGGTGTCACAAACCGTGAAGGAAAATCAACACTTATTTAAAATTGCATCATTATTCGATTGAGGAGGTCAACATACATGACTAACGAGGGAAGGTGCGTGCAAGATTAGTGAATATATTATGAGGATGTGCGAGCAGGACGCAGCAGCACTTTAACGGTCTGTGCTAGGGAGAAAGATAGATGTGTCCCACGAATGAGCGAGCGAGATAGTGTATTTATGTGGGGCTTTCTCAAATAATTCCTACTTTAAAGTCATTTTCAGTTAGAAATTATCACATGCCGTGCACAATAGAAGTGGCTATTTTTCAAACATCTTGTATTACAATTGACCACTCTATAACACAACTCTATTCAAGTGAGCATGTTAGATGTCAATACAACATTTGAAGTTAATAAGTTTAGGAAAATTCATTATTAGGCAGGCAAGGGGTCTACAGAAAACAAAAAAAATGGTCAAGTGGTCTACGGGGTAAAAACGTTTGGGTTCCTATGGTCTAACGCGTCGACAATGACACTGGTATCATCTGCACACATACAGATGACCCACCTGTCGGTAGGTATACGAATAGAAGGTATCGATGCAGCAACTTATATGAATAATAGACATACAAGAAATACGTTGCCTGTGCGCTGTCTTGCTCACTCTCACAGCGGACTGTTTCATGCCACATCTGCTACATATGCGTGAATAGCAAGCTAAGGAATATCTCAGGCACGCTGATAGTCATAGTTTAGATCCTGGAGCAGGAGCGATTGCAGCACTAGCGTAAAAAATAAAACCGTAGAAATACTCCCCTAACTCTAAACTATCAAACGGCGTCAAAAGCTTAAGTCCATCCGGCGATTGCTTCTGTATCCTCCGGATTACGAAAAGACGATTGATTCGAAACGGCGGCCATGTCTGTTAGGTCATCCGGAACCGGATCCGGCGACCGGGCCGGATCGTGATAGTGTAAAAGGCGCTTTAGCAGGTGAAAAGTGCCGCTTTTCGACTCTCCGCGATAATTAAATGTACTGAGGAGATACGCGAGATAAGAAGCAAGAGATAACACACGTACGAGTAAAGGAAAACTGTCATAGTTAATTGCAAATTATAAAAGGGCATTTTGTGTAATATCAGTACGCGAATTTCAGTGAATAATGAAAAGAAAGAAATCTTTACGCGGCACGTGGTACGTCATTGGAAATCGGAAGAGTATTGTTGAAGAAAATGAGACGAATAATAGGTTTGTAAATGTGTGATTGGGGAAAAATCAGAAAAATATTGGATACTGGCCGAAAATTAAAAAGGCGCTCACATACGAGTGTCTTTATAATACGGAGGAAAACGGACATGAATAAAATAGCGTTGCCAACGCTTGCAATGTTTTTTTTCTGAACATAACGAAGAAATCAACAATTGAAATATATTTAATTTCATATCTCTAGTTTCTAATTGAATTCCAATCGAATTATGATGGAATAAAGTTTAATTATTTTTAATATACGGTTCCTTACGTATTTTTGTAATTAATGGAAATGGCGCTGGCAACGCCAGTACACAGCTGTCACTGAGGAGGCAGCCAGTGTTTGTCCTCGATTTTTCACAATAAATCGCCTAAAGTGCCTTAAAAATACTCATTTTTTTTACCCAAAACGCGCATATTTATGTTATAAAATGTTCGTCGTCGCTCGTGAGTTCGTAAAAGTGAGTGATTGTGCGTGTGACAGTGTTGTGATCCTCGTTCGCTGATTGTACGGAAACAGCGATTTCTTTGTTGTCGCTGCTAAATCTCAAAAGATTATCAAATAAACGGTAGGTTTTATCATTTTTGCGTCTTTTTCACGCGTCTTTCACATTGTAAAGCAGTTTTTAATTCATCGCCCACTTTTGTAGTATAGTTTGACAGTTGTGTTGTCATTGCAGTCGGAATTAGAATAGAGTGACGTCACATTTGTATAATACTACACCAAAATACGTCCATTCATTGCAAATTATCGCAACAATCGCATATATTAAATCTTCATCCTTTATTTTTCAAATGGTTTGTTTTTTTTCCCTTGTAACTAAAGTAATAAAACGGCCATTATTATTACGAAAAGATGCTGCGATTGCCGATTATGTCAGATTTCGCGTCGCGAGGTCGGACAGAGTTGATGTCATTTCTATTATTCAAATGTCTTATTTTTCCTGTATTGTGAAATGTCCTGTTTTTTTTATACGTAAGGTGTAAAAAAAATTACTCGGTAAAAGGTGCCTTCCTTCTGGGGGAATGCGAGGTTGATTTCTGTACTACCCAAACGGAGCGCTTTTTAGCCCCTGGGGTTGCTGCACTGATGGATGTCAAAAAGAACGACGCTGCTGTCAAATGTCAGAATAATCGCACACTGTTTATAGATTATGAAAATGGCTAGTACCTACTTAAAAAGTCGCCGAAATTTGTCGTATCATCCATTACCACTCTAAAAGATCAGTTTAGCAAAAACAATATAACTAAAATGATTACTTTTCAGTCAGAACTGAAAAATTACACATTTATGTGTTATCTGATTCCAATTTATATTAAAAGTTACTTTACTATCAATGGATATTTTCTCTGTATGTTAAATTACACAATATTTTTGGCTTTTTAAACTCGCTGAGAAAAAGTAAAGCCGACTATTACTGAAGGATGCAATGATAGTTTCCATATCTATATCCCTTATATATATTTATCCAACTCGAAGGGATTCAACCGATTACGATGCGATTAAGCGACGATAATTGGCGTTGTCCCGATTGATTGGAATCGGACAATTGTTGCCCTGACTATCTAATGATAAACGGTGGAAAAAAATTTAACAAAACAGGCTAAGAAAAACACTCATGATTCTTATAAAGAATCAAAATTACAAACATGCTAATATAAAATAATAATATCAAGTTTTTTTCTAAACTACTAGGCAATATAGCATGTGGAGTATTGCAGAAAACATAGCTCAAGAAGTAGTAGTCCTATTTACGCACACCCAATCATGTATTAATATATGTATATTAGTATTACGCATACCCCATTATCATATTACCCATCGAACCTCTGACCCATGAAAAATATTGGTGCAATAATAGCCATCACTCAAATATAAAAAAAAGGATTTTTTTTAGGAGTTTGTTTTTAAAAATGAAAAAAAAAACACATAAAAACAACGTTAATTGCCATGGTGTTGCCTTTGTTTAAAAGAGTATTTTATACGATTAGTGTTTAAAATGATTTCGAGCATATGGGCACCATGGCTGGCTCGAATGTAGCTCGTCGGGAAGTCCAATTTTCGACCATTTTATCTAGCAAATAACGCGGTGAATCTTCTTGACTTCCAAGTGATCCAACGTCTGTGGTTTATCGGCGGAGACTAGTGACTTCACATATTCCCAAAGAAAGTAATCCATAGGTGGGGAGATCACACGATCGTGAAGGTTCACAGATCCATTACCTGAAATCATATGCTCATGGATGTTTCCCACAATAAATTGATGTTGTCGCGCGCTGTGTGGCATGCTGCGCAATATTGTTGGAACCGTAGGTCTGCCACATCAATACCATTCAACTGAGGAACAAAGAAATCAGCAATCATGGCTATAGCACTCTCCGTTGATGACAACATTCCGCCGGCATCATCTTTAAAGAAATATGGTCCAATGATTTTACCTGCCCATAAAGCACACCAAACAGTGAACTTTAGTGGATGTAAAAGTGTCTCAACAAAGACTTCTGAATTTTCTCCACTCCAAATTATGCAATTCTGTTTATTGACATAGCCGTTTAACCAAAAATGAGCTTCATCGCTGAACAAAATTTCGCATTAAAAAATAGGATCCAGCTCAATTGTGTTTTCGTCATTGTTCTGGCATTATTCAAGTGTTCTTCTGGCGTAAGTGTTGTCGTGGTAAAATCTCAAACCGAACCGAGTACAAATCAGCTGTCAGCTGTCAAATTGGCTGTCACTGGAAAAAGTGTCGCCAATTTAAAAATCAAACCTCTAAAAAAAACCACCCCTTTCAAAAATATCTGTCCTTATCTGTCTTCAGGCATGTACCGAGAGGTAGGGAATTTAGTATAATCATCTAATCTTGATATCTTGAAAAGCCAAGATTTTACATCCAAATTATTGTGTTTTGAACCCGACCGAGACTTCACGGGCCTTATTACGAGCAAGACTGTATTTAATAAAATGACCTCATCGTTCAAGGTGTTATGATTAACCCTTGAGGTGTCTCTTGAGTAGAGGAAAAAAATAAAAATTCGCAATGTGAAAGATCAGGGTAGTGAGTAGGGTGTGGAATCAGTTCAAACTTCAGGTTTCGCAGTGCCTCTTCGGTTGCGCATGAGGTGAGTGGACGAGCGTTGTCATGTTGCAAGATTATTGGCGCCAGGCTTCCTCTAATCCGACAAACTCGACGTCGGAGATGTTTTAGAGTCACATTTTCAACAGTTAAAAATTCGATAATGCTGTTTAATTTGCGTTGACATAACACTAGAACACATGTCCATACTTTCGCTACTCAAAACGAACTGATGACTGCAACACCTTCAAAATAGGCATGCGTATAGAGGCGGATTGTGATTTCCGAATGCCACTATGCGCATTTCTGTTGATTATTATGTTAGTGTTCTTCAAGCAAGTATGCATTACTTTTCAGCCTACCCTCGTAGTTATAAAGAAAGACTCTGTAATACATTATATCAACATACAATGTTTTTTTATAAATTGTTAATTTTTTTAATATTAAGTAAAAGCAATAAAGTATCAACTGTTATGTTTTCTTTTTAATAATTATCTCATTTATTGAAAATCTTTACCTTTTTAACAGGCATATTTATTTTACGTTCCGCTACAGCCGCCAAATTAGAGCGGACTTTTATCTACCACTAAATCGACTGCCGCAACTACAGTATCAAAACTACAAATCATATACTTTACAGTAAAGCAGTTTAAAATTATATTTTGATTTAGAATAATTAGTTTTAATATTGCCGTGAAAGGGTGTACCATATATTATTGTATGTTTTCACGGCATTATTAAAATTTATTATTCTAAGTCAAAATATAACTTTAAACTGCTCTACAGTAAAATATATGATTTGTAGTTTTGATACTGTAGGTTGCAGCAGTCAAAATGCGAATGAAAACTAATAAACATTTAAATTATTATCATCAGTTTCATAACTTTAGTAGCATTTGAGAGACTATTTTCAACATCTCAACTTATCGAGGGTAATGTAAGAAATACGCTATCACCTGATAAGCTGTCCTAAACCTACCACAGCCGGTCGTTAGTCTGAAGGCCACCGCTCACCCCCCAGAAGTGTAAAAATAGTATTATGATGGGCCCAACCTTGGTCGGTGAATTCCATGGCAGCTCCGTTTGTACTTACTTACTTGGTATATTTTTTAAATAAAATTCTTCCTTTTGTAACTTCAACTACCTACATATCTTAAGAGCGCTTCTCACGGGCATCAGAACTTCAAAAGGGAAAAAACTATCTTTGTTAGTTTTAAATTAGGTACCGTAATTTACAACAATATACCTTCAAACTACATTAGTCAAACTATTTTGGATATTTGCTAGCACTGGCGCATAGTGTAGTTATGAATTATTACATTTTTATCACTAAAATAATTTCAGAAATATCTCAAGAAATACCAAAATACTCGATACTGACTATTCCAATTGAATATTTTTTTCTGTATTGTATAAATTAAGACTTTTCTGAGAAATACTTTGATCCCACAAGTTAATCACTTCCTTATGTTCGACTGTACATAGCAGCACAAAATTATTTGTACCTGTTGATATATTCCAAATTGTATATAGAAACACCTAAATTAGCTCTTATTCTTCAATAATGAAAAATAAAATACTCAAAAATATAATACGCTGCTGAGGAAAGCAGCATGGGCCAATGGCGGTGTTTAGCAGCCGTTCCGTCTGTAGCGTACTCTTTACTCTTAAATAATTACCTAATACAACTTTAATAAATAAAACTGTTTCATCTTTAAAATGTGTGGGCTCGATTGCATTTCTTCATGAACTAAAATTGGAAATTAGTTCATGTGAACGGGACAGGGCAAGACGTTAGAGCTGAATGTAAAATGAATGGTTGTAATTTTTCAGCATTAAAACTACCCACCAAAAAAAAGCAGCCAAATCTGAGGCCACAGCAAATGTGTTCAAATTTATTCAGATGGCTATAAGTCCGGTAGGTAGTTTTGGTGCGGGAAAATCGACGAACGTTCGTTTTATATTCCACTCTAATGTATTTCTCTGTCTTGTTTGCATCAATTAAATCCAATATTAGTTCACGAAGAAACACAGTTGGTTTACATTTAAATAGAATAGAATAGGTATGAATAATACGACGTATAGCTATGTGCTGCGCAACAGTCGTATTTTGGACAGTTTTATATTACGTCATCTGACGTAATATAAAATAGTTTTATATTACGTCATCTGACATCTGACAGAATTGTCATCTGAGACAATAATCGGTATCATAATCGGAGATTGTTTTTTAAATAATCATTATCGTAATCAGTAATACAATAATCGTGCCATCCCTAGTTACAAGCAATGCGCCAAACCGGCGCCGTTCGACTTGTCGACTGCAGCATCGGGGGAAACGGCACATTTTTAATATTTGACGTGACAGCGGGACATTTTGTGTTTTTCGAGGAACAGCAGGACACCCGCTTCAAATGCGGGACAGTTTAGAGATATGAATGCTACAGGCGAACCCGTCAACATGGAATGTTTCAACGAACTTTATCGTTATATCACCCCAAGATAAACGCAGACTTTGTGGACAGCACTATCCACTTCTCCAGTTCCGCCATGGCTCATGAGAGACCGATGCTTTACAGCGAGATACTGGAAATTTTCGAGCCCAGTAGGGCTCTCACATCCTCACTTCCAGATTTGGTCAGATTTCTCTGGTTCGGGGTCGCTTTCGCGCGGCTTTTACCTTTGATAACGTCAATTCGAACAGAATTTGTCGCATACCCGACGCGTCATTTACTCGGCTTGCCACCCAAGATTAGGTGGCAACAGATCGTTTCTAAGGATATACCTCAAAGGTAAATATCTACCTCCGCTCTATAGAAAAGCATACGCTAATTGTACATTAAGCAAAGGCCGGTAAACCGACCAGTACAGCAATCATCCAGGGCCGTCCAATATGTTCCCCAGATCCGCCGCACACTGGGTTCACCAGGTTAGTCCCTCTTCTGGGAGGCTGCCGGATAAGGGTTGAACCCTGAGTCAGGCCGACTAATGATAACAAAAGCTGGCTATCAAGCACTAGCTGCACGGCCCCATTAGGCCCCTCAAATGCAGGACAGTTGCCGTCTGGTCATGTTATGTATACTTTTGTTTTTTTTATATTTTATTTCTTCGAATTGACAAGAAGTCTAGAAGTTTTGGGGCCGAAATACGTATCCTAAGATAATGTTGTGGAGTGAATGGGGTGGTAAGGCGCACGCTCACATGTGGCAAGACAGCTGTCCAAAACCTACCACAGCCGGTCGTTAGTCCGGAGACCACCGCTCACCCCCCAGAAGTGTAAAAATAAATAAAGTAGTATTATGATGGGCCCGACCTTGGTCGGTGAATTCCATGGCAGCTCCGTTTGTACTTACTTACTGGTTTTAATTTATGTATGAATTCCAACCCACGATATTTAGCAAAAAACTAGTAAGGATAAATAAGGATAGTATCTATATTGTTTGAAGTAACCGAATAAAAAGAAATATAATTATCAAGATTTTCTCCAACATGTGGATAAATAGATCTTTATGCAGATTTTATATACTGCATTCATTTATAGTCTGTTTTTCACAATTGAATTATATAATGTACGCATATGTTGAATATTGTGAAAATAGTTTAGGTTACTTATAATGAAACCTGGCAACTTATAAGAGGACTTGGACAAATCAGTGATGTACTCCTTGAACGCAACATAAGGATTGAAGAGAATTTCAAGACCTTTCACTAGCACATCAGCAGCGTGCGTCGGTTATGTTGATGGTGTGCTGGCATCACCATGATGTGTAAATTTAACTACCAGTGTGAAATACCGCCACTTTCTCAGGCTTCACCTCAGTTTAAGTTAACTTTTGTATAAACTTACAGTAGTCTCCTTTTTCCTGTGATGCGTCCTCCGGTGATGGTGATGATGGGTGTGGTTGTGATCGGGGGAGGTGTGGACGTTGGCTTCATTCTTCCATTCGCTGTCAGTTTCCTCGGAATCGTCAAACACCGACTTCCACTGTGAAGCCAAAGTCAAAGCGCCCGCCCCTCTTGTTACCTAATAAGTAAATAAAGCTGGTCAAGTTCAAGTGCACCTAGGTATTCATACCTTATTAAAAAGGAGTTTTTGCTACTGATAAGCCATGCTGGATTAAGATGTGTGGGGCTTGTAGCAAACTATGCCGAAAGTAAGAATGCCATAATGGAGTGAAAACTGAGAAAGTTCATCACTAACTTTCTTCCATGACTAGATTTTAATTTAGTAATCATGATCCATTTGTCTAAATTGTGCTCATGGTCCACTTAGCTAGGTTGGAGCCTGTTTTTAGGGGGAAGATTAAGGTACCTCTAATTCGTTTAATTGAATATAGGACTTCCATACTTAAACGGAAAAAAGAAAAATAAGTAAAAACGAAACAAAAAAAAAAGGAAGAAAAACAACAAAAACATCCACTCTTCTGATCATTCTAATATAGGGTATTTTTTTTAGAGGTGTACAATTTAGACTCTTACAACTATAAATTGAAATAAAACACATAAAAATAATGTAAATAGCT
>JAOPUG010000181.1:1921877-1933692 GCA_027564375.1 Micropterix facetella
CCTTTATTATAAAATAAACGAATTTACTAAAAATAAAATTTCTCAGTTGTATATTTATATAAGTAGGCAAAGCAAGTCTGTCGTCTTAAACAGTTTAAAATCTAGTTAGTTTAATAATGTCTACGCCCGGGATTGATTTTGTAATATAAAATGTTTAATCTGTTATAATATATATTCTATAAATGAAAAAATTGACGTGATTTTCATTGAACCCCCACCCCCCCTTATGAGATTTTGTCGGACATTCCCCCATTTTGAACTTACATAATTAATGGACGCTTCCTTCTGTGACACGTCAAAAGCCACAACTCAAAGATTGCAAGAATAGGAGAAACAACAGACTTACCATTGACGGCAGAATATTCTAGGACAAAAAGTTGGGAAAGAGCTAATAAAAAAGCACTCGCATAAGAAACATTCCAAGGTACTGTAAAAGTAAGCAATCCACAGCCAAGTTAGATTTGAATAAGCATCGGATGGGATATCTGAGACCGATCGATGCAGGTTTTGCATTCAAGAAGCGGATACGTTGCTTTGCTTTCTGTGAATGTGGACCGCTAATGACAATCGAGAGGCAGACACTTAGAAAGACAAATACTAGAAGAAACTATTTCCTTAAAGATACTGGAGTTTGTAGAAATCACAAACCTGGATAACGAACTGCAACGGAGGCATAAAAG
Organism: Micropterix facetella; assembly: GCA_027564375.1. NCBI lineage: Eukaryota > Metazoa > Arthropoda > Insecta > Lepidoptera > Micropterigidae > Micropterix > Micropterix facetella. Next base: position 1,922,558 of record JAOPUG010000181.1, read on the forward strand.
AGCTGCAGAGGTGTCGATTTACATCTGGGCTCCGATGCTCACAGAAACACATCTAATGGGCCTTCACAGTTTTTAAAAACTTGAACTGCTGACGCATCCCCTATACCAGATTCCCAAAGTGGTCTATAGGGGTCGATTTTGACTTACAGGGGGTCCATGTCAGTGAGAAAATAAATAGATGGTTCACAAGATGTAAATGGGAATCCATGTGAGCAGGCAGGTTTGTCTTTGAGAATACTTTGAAAGACATTACAAATAAATGTCGGATTGATGTCAGATTCCAAAAAATTCACAGCTGTCGAATTAACTATTTTTACAACAATCAAGCAGCATAAGCTCATATCTCTTCATCTTAAACATTCTTTATATTTTGTACTTATTTAACTTTAATCTGTCTTTACATTTCACTTTTGAAACGTTTAATTTGTTTTAAAAATTGTTTTTATTTTTGGCAAATACAACACTGCTGAGGAGTTTATTCTATTCCTCGACCACTCCCTTCGCCTCGGAGATGACAGTTGGTGTTGAACTCGTAAGTAGGCAGAATGTTAGTACATCGGTAGACCCCGAGAGTATCTTATAGATTTATCCAGTGAGGTAAATAAATCAGTGCCTGCAACCTCTCCTTGTAGCTGCTGCTCCAGTGTTCGCAGCAACTTTGTTGTGTCACCGTACTGTTTAAGTCAATGTCTTTTGCAAAGTATGGACTCCAAACCTGATAGCCAAACTCTTAACAGTGGTCGAACATGACAGTGGTTTAACATCAAGCCGCGGTAATGTTGTAAATGAATTATACCACCCCAGCCAGGATTGCTCCTGGGATGATTAACCAAAGGGAAAAGTAATTCATTCAACCAAGGTGCTACCTAGCAACTTGGAGCTGATACTACAGGTTAGCACGATGAGGATCTAGGTAGTTATAGCATTTGTTATCTGGTGATCCACATGCCAATTTCTCTTCGCTAGTTTCCCTATCTGTTTCACCTGCACTCTTCCCACCTGCATCGGCTTTGTTCTATGCCAATTCTTCCATTTCTCCCTCGTTTGCCTGATCGAGTATCTTGTGATACAGCTGTGAGAAAGTATATCAGTGACTTTCTGCAAAAGATGTGCCCGCAGTGATTGATCCAGGTCTCAATCTATTTCGTGATTGCCTTTCCTTTAAGAAGCTTTGCAAATTTTTCTTCCGGGTGGCTGTATTCCAGCTCGTTTGAACATTTTCCTCAGTATGTACTTTCACAATTCCTAAGTTTAGACCGGAGAGGAATAATTTAAACATTTTTTTCGTCTGCTTCAAAACGATGGAAAAAAACAAGATGTTATCTTTATACATTTATTGTAAAATGGAAATCAAACAATTCTCCACCAAAATCAGTAAAGAAATAGCAGTAGTCATTACATCAACATCACTAAAAGACATAATGAAAATATTCTAAATTCCATTTCTCGCATGAAACTAAACCTAATACTTAATTCATCGTCAAATAAAAACAGAAGATAGCCCTTATCGTATATTTGTACAAATTTTTGATGCCGCACAGAAAATTTATGATTACGCAGATAACAGCACGGTTTATACACAGCATTTAGAAGTGAATATCCTAAGTATTACATAGTTATTGAGAGAGTATTCTTGTGAAACAGCAGGAAAAGTTAATCTCTGTTTAGCATAGAGCGAAATAAGAATACCTGAAAATAATCTGTGCTGCAGCAATCGTCCTTAAAAGTCTTAAAACATATCTAAAAGAAAAAACAAAATCTTGCATACAGCACGAGTCTCTTACAAAACTAAGAGGCGAAAATACTATTTAAAAAATCGTGCCGATAGTATGAAGTCAGTGCATTTCGAACTCCGTAGGTTAGTGAATTCATTTGTTGCTCGAAGACTGCTGCGAGTTCTGACTCGACTGAGCATTTGCAGTCGCCGTGCCCGGATAGCTCTGGGAAAGAAAAACATTTTATTTGTTGATTAATAGAATATATTATAATATTGATTCTTATCAACTGTGGCAATACAGATGATTGTATTGCCTCAGTCGATACAATTCTGGCAATACCGATGATTGTGGGCAAGCCGAATATCCGAGTGGATGAAGAAGTGGCTCATCACCCTTAAAGAAACAATATGAACAGTGTGTCGAGGTTCGAGGAGATGTTGAAACGTAACAATAAAAGATTAAATAAAAACATTATGCGAGATCATTTCTACCTCCAAATGTATTAAGCCCAGGCAAACTGAACCAAAAAAGGTTAATCAGCAGCATAAATCTATGTAGTTCCAAAAGTTTCAGGATTGTGTAAGGGTGGGTCCCCTGAAGAACATCAAATATAGTCCCCTCGATTGCAGGCGCCGCGGGGGTGGCGCCTGCAATCGTTTTTTCTCGTAACGAAAATGGTGCAATTTAGCGACAATACTTATAAAATGAAATTAAAGCTTAGTAAATTTCCCAGAACTTTCTTTTAATACTTAATTACAAAAAATCGCATACTTTTCACGCATACCCCATCCAAATTTGGTAATTTAAAAATAAATAAATTTGCATCACACTTATCAACTTAGGTCCTAACTCGTTTGTTTCACAGAAAAATTGCCAGAAAAAAAGAGCAATAGATTTCCTTTAAGAATATGTATAGATGATATGTACATTTATATTGAGCATGTCCAAGATTTTTGCCAAAAATAGTTTTTATTTATGACATTTTAATTGTACATATTGTCCATTTTACCGTACATTATTGTGAATTACAAATTAAATTAAATTCAGAAATGAATTACCTGATTTGCATATGCTTGCGCATACTGTGCCCATAGTTGCTGTTGAGCAGGGTCCATCTATGAAAATAAATACAAAATTACTTGTTTTCTGAGCGTTGACAGGAATGAAATGGTTCGAATGTTGCAATAAAAAAAGTGTAATTGTATGGTATTTGCATTAAGTTTAAAGAACTATTCATTTATTGAAAACGCCATCCTTATACACTGAAAAGAACCGCACTCGAAAGTGTGCCAATTCAAAAAGGACCTCAGTGTAATCATGGAAATTTAATTAGTTTAACCTGAGAATGCTGAAAGCCGGGCCCATAACGGGACGAGGAAATCGTAAAATAAGAGATGCAGAAATCGCAGTTTTAGATATTTTCTCTTGGAAGGAGTTAATTATTTTTCTGGAGACCAAGATCTTTAAAGGGGTGAAACAGAAATTTGGCTGGGAGGCGACGAGCGCCAACTTCCACCGCGTGAAGTTGAACAGTGAAGCCGTTCCGGGATATTCAGTTGCTGGAAGGAGTGCAGACGTTTTATCAAAATTCTGTAGGAATTGAGGCATTTGAATATAGATTGTAAACATTGAAACTCTCCTATAGGACATGCGAAGCGTTGGGATCTGACTATAAGGTGTTACAACGATATTATAGCGGCAGGGACCTCCCTAACATACTCCGCCTTAGTGCCAATACCAATCTTCGTGGACACTCTTTGAAACTGGCCATACAGCATTTCACATATCTTGAACCGAGTTATAGACGATTGGAACTGCCTACTGCAAGAAGCGATTAGTTCAGCAAATGTGAACCATTTCAAAAACCGATTGGACAAGTTCCTTGAATCAAGTGATTGCCATTATTCATATGTATAAATATTCCCTTAAGCTGTTCGTCCATTGTACTAATAATAATAATATAACGGCATTATTAATCATCATTTCATTAGAGATAATTAGATTGTTGCTTTGCATGGGGGAGGGAGTAAGTGGTAATAAGGGTTTAGGTGTGACTCATAAATTAAGGTTTGTTAAACTTATGGATGAATGAGTAGCCCAGAAGTCGATTGGAATCGATCTGAGAATCGTTTGCCCATCCCTACACCTCCTTTGTCTTGTCTTTGCCCTTAATTAAGCAGCCATTTTTTTCAGGGAACGGTGCTGTTTCTCGTCTCTCATCTTCTCCAAACGGTTTGAAACAATTTTGTCAATTTATTGATCGATAACACTATAGTGCAATTGAGGACCATTTTCTCATAATGTAACATAAACAAAAACCTTGTTTTCCGGGAGTTGTATTTAATACAAATTTATTTAAAAAATTATACTGTAAATCTATAATTCTATAATGTATAAAAAATGGATGTATGTATATTTTCTTTTATCTAACCTCGATGAAACATTGCACAGTGAAACAAGTTGAAAAATACTATCTACATTTTTAAAATAAAATCCCAGCCCCGCTTACCCTTATATACACCCCCTGAAGCAAAACAAATGTAGGATTAGTTTCATAAATAACTCAAAAAAAAATGTTTGAAAAATGTCAGTCTTTGGACTTGCCCGATACTAGTTGGTGAGAGAAGAGATACTGTTTATGTCGTGATCAATACCTTGCCGGACTGGCACTCGGACTTCGTAGGAGATGCTAGCTTTGCCGCATTTTGTGTATTCGCAGTGAGGTGCGTTGCTTTGTAGGACATTTTGAGGCAGGGGGTATTCCCCAGGGGAAACCCCTCCATCTTAAGTGCATACCGGGCCGATTCTGCCCAAAGTCACTCTGTGTTCTTATCTTATTGCTTTGCTCTTTTTCCAAGACCCTGAAGGATGCGCGTCCACCCCATTAAATTGCCCGGCGCCTCTTCAACCTTCGCACTCGGTTTGGCTTAGTGACACCGTGCAATTGTAATTGATTTTGAAATTGTTGTATTTTATTCTATATGATTTTAATATATTTTTTTGTTTTATTGTATTATTACACTTTTTTTATAGATAAAGGGGTTCAGGGGTAGTCTCAGCAGCCTCTACAAGTTACCCATCAGTTGTGGACTTCGCTGCACTGGCGTTGCCTTGAATGCTATTGCAGGTTTGCTGTTTATTACATTATAGCTTCCCGGGCGGTGGAAAGAAGCTACTACCCCCCCCCCCCCACTACCTTTGACCAATAAACAGTTAAAAACGGTACATAATCTTTTGCAATATATTTTCAGTAGAAGTGACAATTTAACAGAATCTCAATTTTAATATTGACAAATTTCTAATTCGCTCTTTGTTTCGTAATACAAGACAAATTACTTTAGTATCTTGGTATCCCTCCTCTCCTTCATTGTGAATCAACATCGCCAATGTCACAAAAATCGAGTCAAAGAGCGTATATGGCTGGATTTATTACTTTGAAAAGAAAAAAAAAACTCACATGTTGCATCTGTTAAAACAAATGTTTTTATGTCGTTTTCTGGAAATTTCTTTTCACTGTTGTTGTCTCCGGCTCTGCGAGAAGTACACGAAACCATTAAAAAGTATTTTTTAAAAAAAAAAGATGTTATTGTCTAGGAAGCTTATCTCGATGTCCAAAATATCTTTCCGCACTCCTAGCCGCGCACTTAAAAATAAGTCACTTCTTCTGGTACCTAGCTTTAAAAGTAACCATGGATGTAATTCGTATTTTATAAGGGTATGCGAATATTTCAACACTAAATGCTGACTTTGATAATAACCCTTTTTCACGAATATAGCTGCCATAAGGAAGCAGGTCGTGGGACGATTTTGTAGTGACCAGGATTAGTGTTCTTGTTATTTCAGCGTCAGTATGTTTTACCGTATTAGTTTATTTTTGTTTCTCAATTTATGTTATTATCAGTGGTAACTTGTAAATGGTTTGAAGTTTCAATATAAGCTGCAGTCCGTTTGGCTCTATGGAGCGCAACATTTCCAGCATGCGGTCCAGCAAACGCCCGTGACGCGTCCCATTTGGGTCTCAGCAGTGCAGAATCGCCAGAGGAATTTCTCTAGACAACGCCCACGCCTTCGAGTCGAGGCGGTTGCTGCGAATTCTGTGATTTATGACAGCTGTCATCTCAGTCGACATTGAAGGTCGTTTTTAGATAAATTTAAAATTAAAGTGGCATGTGTATATTTAAAGTAATATATTTTGTGGCATTTTTTGTGCTTTTTTCATTGAAATGGTTTTAACACAAATAACAGACCCGGACTCACTGAATTTGAAGAGAATTACATGAAAGCGCCCAGAGTCCCGTTTGGAGTCAGATTTACAAGCGGTCCATTTGAGGAATTTTCAGCATTTGCTAAAAACGATTTGATAATCCCCAAAGGGAACGCACCTATAGTTATTACATAATTATTGGCTGTAAGTTATTCATAAGAAAATAAAATAAATGTTAATGAAGCACTCCTTGATAAAATGGCACGCTAATAAAATGACAGTGTCCATTGTATTATTAACGTCCGCAAATGTGCACAGTTCAGCACTTCTATTTAACATACTCAATAATCCCATGGCACCTCTTTATCGTCAGAAGTTCAACATTCTTTCACCTGCTTAGATCTCCAAGTCAGAACAATACTTTTCATATCCCACTACGCTGTTCATGCTCCCTAAGCGCTAGGACACTTTCTGACTTCAAAGAGTTATCAAAAAGGTATTACTTATCCCAATAACTACACTTTCTTCTCGTTTCCCATGACATTGCCTTCTGCAAAGCAAGAAAAAAATTGAATTAAATGTTCTTTAGATGCTGCCAACCGACAATTCTGTTCGTGTCTATAAGATATTCCCTAAGCTGTGATGAGTATGCGATTGTATGCTTTCTATGCAATAAATAGTTTTTGAATTGAGTCAAATGTATCACTATGAGAAAACAGTCTTCAATTCCAGCCCAACAATCACTTATTTGGGAAATAAAAGCGAAGGCAGTTCAGCTCTATGAACTTCGAGTTGGCCTACCTATATACATCGGATGCCCAATGGAGTCATTTTGACTCCCAGTATCAGTATCAATTTATTCATTCCAGATATACAATAAAGCATGTCGTAATAATCACTTAAAGCTAGTTGTCGTATATTGGAATTCGTCAGTTATTCAAAAATGACTTAAATTAAATTAATTTGATTTTAACAATATTAACATCATTATAAGAGAATTTCTAGTGTAATGTATCTACCTGCAACATGAAAAAGTAAAGTTAATTTGCTCACAAATTATGCAGTTGGCTCAAGTCTGCTTTACACGGTAGATAAATAAAAAATTAAGCTTAAAGGTAATCGAGCGGAAAGACAGTGATGTTTCTAAACAAACTTACAAGACAGATATTTCACAACTATTCCAAACTTTAGAGCCTTGTTGATATAATAAGAATTGAAGCTTTAAAAGCTTTGGTGCGGTCGTATCGGTGGTCAGGCCAAGTTTCATATAAAAATGCCCTATAAAACTATCTAGTCATAGGGGAGTGGAGAGTTAGCTCACCTGTTGTTGCCAGCCGGCCTGTTGCTGTTGATTCCAGTAGGCCCACTGCTGCTGCCACTGCTGTTGCCACTGCGCCTGACTGGCCGCATTGGCCTGGCCGCTCTGTCCGGCTTGGCCCGCCTGGCCCGCCTGGCCACTTTGGCCCGCCTGACCGCTCTGGCCCGTCTGACCCGTCTGGCTCGCTTGGCCCGTTTGACCGCCCTGGCCGCCCTGGCCCGCCTGGCCACCCTGGCCCTTGCCTTGGTTCCACTGCCCCGACCAGTTCTGCCCCCAGTTCGGCTGGTTGCCCCAGCCCTGCTGGTTGCTCCAATCTAGAAACGGAAATAGAGTTACAGGAACTGTCGGCGTAAAGAGGAATCGGCGCCGCGACCCCGGCCGGATCTTAATACAATCGCCGTTCCCCTCCTCGAGAGACGCATTCGGAGACGGCGGCCTCTGAAATGGCCATCGGCCTGTATCTCTTCGCTTAGCCGCCTTGCGTGCATTCAGACATTCATTTTACATCATTGAAGTATAAGAACTAACGGAGGAATGCTTCGATTTGAAAGACATTAACAAGCAGAAATAAATTTATAAAATGCCCATTTTTAGAAATATTTGTGTGCTGCTAGTCGCATAAAAAGAAGGATCAAAGCATTTCTTAGAACACTTCATTTATATAACAAAAGAAAAATATCCAATTAATATAGTCGATTTTGAATGTTTTGGTATTTCATGAGACCTTTCTGAATTTCTTTTATTGAAAAAAAAAAGGGTAATAATTCGCAACCCTTTCCATTATGAAGTGTTAAATGTCCTCGAGATGAACTCTTAAATTACTGAAAACATTCGACGTATACGCTTTATCCCCTCAAGCGAGGCTGAAAGTTTCCAGAACTGTTGAATTGCTCCTCTTTCTCGTCGACCCGCCGAGGTCATATCACACCGTTTTTTTTATAGCACGCAACCGAATACAGCTGATCATGTTCCTCGTTGTATTTTCCTGTCAATAACTCTGATCATATAATATACTGTTATTGTAACATACTTTCCGTATTTAGTGAGATTTTTGAATATTTTAAAAAAATTCCAAAATTTGCTAGATAAATATTAACACTCGTAGATGTAATAGCTCAAATATCTAGAGTTCGGTATGAGCTAATTTCTTTTGCAAGAGTACAACGTTTTAATACAAAATAGTTCAAGACTTCCTAAAAATTTATAGAAACAGAGTATCGAAGATCAAAAAACAATGGTATTAACCAGCGTTTTCGATATGGTAGGTTGCGACCAGGCACCGGGCGATGAAAATAAAATACCGGGTCGCAACAATGTCTCCTTGTTGTTTAAACGAATCATACTTGTAAATGATCCAGTGGCGTGGCACGTCGTTTGAGCAGCAAGAGAGATGCGATGTTTTCGTCAGCGTATACACCGCTGTACTGACAAGTGATCGTGGCGAGTCAGTCGACGAACCTTGTCTAAGGCCAGTGACGTCTACCGCTGGGTAATTGCCTTTTAGCAGTGGTTTATGTGAGCCAAGCTCATTGAGCTGTATTTCTGGGTGTGTGGCATCGCAGGGCTGAGCGCCCTGCGGCAGGTATACGGTAAGACGAGTGATGAATCGGCCCATGGCTCTCCGTCATCCGCTCACTCAGTTTGACCTAAGCGACCAGTAATATTTCTGTAGTGATTAGTATTACCTATGACAGAACAGGCCGTAGGTCATGAAAGGGAAGCATAAAAATAACCAGGTCAGGGCAAAAATAGTTTGGGGAACGCTGGTATAACCCATTGAAGATATCATATTCTTTGACCTCAATTAAGTACTTTTGTTCGAAGTTTGATATTACAGGTGAGAATAACAATAAAGACTAGAGTATCATTGCTAATTTCTGCTTGTACCAGAGCGCATGTCAAGGTTGGGAGATATGGTGTGGCATCAGACAGGGTTGCTTAATATCACCATCTTTAATCTTGAGTTCATTTGTAAAAGATAGGTATACAGATGGTATACAGATGACACTGTACAGTGGCTTGACGAATATGGGTTGAAACTGAACACCAGAAAGACCAAATGACAGTTATTAAAGTGCGCATAACACACTTGTAGTTACAGCCTATGGAATTCGACTGGACAAGACAACATTATTTACAGACTGACGAAGACAGATCAGCAACTTCGCTCATGTCATTTGTCATCCAGAACTAATAATTCAAGGAAAAATGATCAAAGACAAAGACAATTGACTCGATGTACGGCAATGGTTTCAGAAATCTACCTTACCCTTGTTTCAAGCAGCGGCCAATAAAGTTGTAGTAGCCTATGGATACATTTTATATTGACGTTTTATTATTGAATAAAGTGTTTTTATTTATCAGATTCCAGAAACTTTCAGTATGAACTAAGTATAAGTGCTAAAAATCCGACACTCTTGGAGAGCATTTATCATACAATCAGAATCAGGGGCTTATTATGTACATCAGGAAGGGGAAGGGAAAAACGAAGCTCGTACAGTTTTTGTGTTGTATTGCATCGAGATGGAAATTCGGCTCGGGTCGCGACGCATATTAGTGTTTTACTTTGTCCTTCCGCACCTGCGAACACGTCCGGTCTTGTCTGTACTACCGCTAGTCCTGTATGTGCTTTCGCTGGTCCTGTTTGTGCTATCATCGCCGATCCTGCCTGTGCTATAGCCGGTCTCGGCTGTGCCATCGCCGGTATTGTCTCTGCTATCACTGGTCCTGTTTGTGCTATCATCGCCGATCCTGCCTGTGTTATAGCAGGTCTCGCCTGTACTATCGCTGGTATTGTCTGTGCTATCCCTGGTCCTGTTTGTGCTATCATCGCCGGTCCTGTCTGTGTTATAGCCGGTCTCGCCTGTGCTATCGCCGGTCTCGCCTGTGCTATCGCCGGTCTCGCCTGTGCTATCGCCGGTCTCGCCTGCGCTATAGCTAGTCTCGCTTGTGTTAAAGCCGGTTTCGCCTGGGCTATCGCCGGTCTTGCCTGTGGTTTAAACGATTTTGTTTGTGCGCTCGGACCAGGAATCGCCCATTGGGTCGTCTCTTTCCTTTCCTCAAATTTGGTGAGGAAGGGTCTCTTTTCCCGTCGGAGAATTCTTCTGGCTTCCCTGCGGAACGATTTGAATTGGTCTTCGTAGGCAGGATCATGCTTCGCCAACAGCCTCAGGCGGTTCTTTTCCGATATGGCTTCCCCGCACTCTTCCGTGAACCACCCGTTCTTAATGGGACGCTTTGGAGTGGGACCGCTCAGCTCCTCTGGAATGGGCGTACAAAATTACCCTGCTTAAACTACACTTAAGTTATGCCGATGATGCTGTAACGCCAGCATCATCCTAACCTTGTATCACTATATATAAAAAACCTTACATAAACTTAATTATTCAACATATTGTACAGTGGTCTTCATTTCTCATGTCTGGAATTGATTAGGCATGTGATGTTTATCTCCATTGGGTATATTAAACAGATCGATAAGACTTATTTTGCCTTTTGTATTATATTTGAATGAGTTTAAAAATTAGAAATCTGTTACTTCTTTTGCAATCGTAGCATCAGCGTCTTATTGTGAGCACTTCCTTCTCAGTTTAGTATTGTTTACGAACCGAATGTATGTGTTTTGTTTTGCACATGGTATTCATAATTTGCAAGCTATCTATCTCCCTGCTATTAGTTTATTGTCCCATAAAAGCAAGTCTGCAGCCATTGCCTTAACACTATTGAAAAAAAAGGTTTTTTCGTTGCCTTTTCAGCTTCTTTTTTGACTGTACCCTTTGACTAATAATAAACATTATTTAAGTGGTTTCATTTTTTTTGTTTGAGGCCATCAATTACAATTATCGTGCATAATGGTCCGTCGCTGTCGACTGGATTACTGTAGATTTGGCTTTGT
>JAOPUG010000181.1:2006304-2021123 GCA_027564375.1 Micropterix facetella
ACATGAGTCTGTTCAGGCCACCATATTATTAATTACCTCTACGAGAGGATACAAACAACATCAGTTGGTCAGACGGTCAGACGGTCAGCTCGGAAGCATACGTTAGGTATGGGATACCGTATGTTAAGGAATTATGTTAGGGCCAATATTAATTCTCTACATCAATTATCTCACTAACATGACTTTTAAGAGAGGAGGAGCTATCCCCTTCGCAGATGACATAGTAATTGTATTCAGAGGAAAATATTAGGACTATGTGTACAATTACACCGAAAAGGGACTAACGGTCATGAAAGCATAGACCTATTGACTCTTAATGGCTCTAAAACTAAATACATGACGTTTCAAAAAAAGAAAACTCAAGACAAACAAATCCTGCGTATACTAAAAAATCATACATGCAACACTGTTGGTGAAAGCAAGCATGCAATACAGACTCCTTGTACGTGTATGGAGGTGGAAATAGTAGATACAATGAAGTACCTAGGCTTAACTTTGGACTATACACTAAAATTGGAAGATCGCATTAGGTGCACTTTAACAAAAAAGAAAAAACGTATATATATTACATTTAAGTTACTAAGCAATATCGTATCCAAAGATTTGCTAAAAACTATATATTTCACATTAGGGTGGAGTTTTGCTGCAAGCACTTGATCCTCTTATTATGGCCCAAAAGTCGCTTTTAAGAGTAATTCGCAAAACACCCTTCCGGTATCCTACTGAGAGCTTATACAAGGAATATAAAGTACTAGACGTGCGTCAAATTTATGCTAAGGTAACCATACATATTATGATCATAAGAACCATCATATGTATTCTGCACACCACAAAGTGACACAAGCAGCAGGAATTTAGACATTTAATCTCAAAAACGATAACAAGTTTTGCACAGAAAGACTTTTCTTACATTGTTCCTTGACTGTTCCTCAAAATGGCGTTTTTTTCTGCAGGACTGAAATCTAGGACTAGTCACGGAGTAGAGAAAAACTTAACGTCACTTTTGACTATGGGTCGACAAAAACAGGACACTAATCATAATATATAGTTACATCGATCTCTGACTTGGTAACGCTTAAGTGCATTTGTTCGAAATTCGGAAACGGCACGATGCACGAGGCACTGGCGCATGAGGCACCTACTTGTGTGGGACCACTCAATGATTAATACAGTCAATAGGTTAAATAATGCAACCTTTAGGAGTTCGAAATTGGAAGAATGCTACAGACAGTTCTTGGGTTTTCATTTTGCAGAAAAGTGCACTGAGAGTAATTGCAGGGCTACCCTGTGATACCATACTTTATAAAATACAAACACTGACTTACTTCTGAATATATTTTAAAATGTCTACTATATACTAAATTTCACATTAACGACTAAAAAGTAAGCGGGAATATGCACTCTCACAATACATGCAGACGTGATGATGTTGTCCTGCCTAAAGTTCGACTAAAGTAAACTCAAAAATCCTTTGGATATTTAAGCTTCAAGCTCTTTAACCAGCTACCACTCTCCACAAGGCATATGGAAACAAAGGTGATTAAAAGGTCCCTTAAAAAAAAGCTGCAATCCAAATATGTTTTCTATAAGTTGGATGATTTTTTGAGCATGCCAATTCAATCAAATGTGATTAACATTAATTTGTAACTTTCGGTTACCTCATTTTTCTACCCACCAAAAATAGTAAGTAAGTACAAACGGAGCAGCCATGGAATTCAACGACCCAGGTCGGGCTCATCATAATACTATTGTTACACTTCTGGGGGACGAGCGGTGGACTCCGGACTAACGACCGGCTGTGGTAGGTTTAGGACAGCCGTCTTGCCACATGTGAGCGCCACCTTACCACTCATTCGCTTCCTATTTAAAGCCATAAAAGTCTAGTATTAATTTTACAGCAACGTGAAATATGTAGTTTATAATGTTTAAAATAAAGACCATCTATCCTCGATTTTTTTTCTATTTGTTTTGATTTTTTTATTGTATTATGTGATTATATTTGTATAAAGTAACCTAAGTTGGGTATTAAAATATATATTTTGATAAATTTGTTTATTTTATATGTATACCCATGTACATGGAAATAGTTCTGTTTTTTTCTTCAATTTATCTACCATGTAAAGCAGACTTAGTCAACTACCCAATTGTGGTCAAATCAACGTTACTTCTCTTGTTCAGGTAGATACATTATACTAGAAATTCTATTTTAACGATGGTTAATGTTGTTATTGTTAAAATCAAATTCAATTTTATTTCAATAATTTTATTTAAATAAATTTTCAACAACTGACGAATTTTAATATACGTTAACTAGCTTTAAGTGATTATTATGATATGCTTTTATTGTATATGAATTACTAAATTGATACTAATGGTTGACTGTACAATATCGCTAATGGTTGACTGTATGATAACGCTATAGTGATAAGTCCGCAATTTGTGCTTCTTTTACTTTAATCGAAAACGTGTGTAATGTTCCAAATATAATACTATTTTTAGCACAATAAAGTTATTCTATTCTATACTAATACTGATACTAATGAAGGTGAGTACCTTAGCCGGACGTTTTGGAGCTCGTGAATCCTTCTTCAGCGGCTAAGGTTTTCACCTTCATCCTCTTACTAACCCAAAATATGGTTCTAAATGGTTCCGTGTAGCTTGGGCCTGATGGCCACTTTTGTGAGCTCGGTCAGCCCAATTCACGGAGCAACTCCTATCCGGGAGCCTCCACGAAAAGGGACCAACCCGGTGAACCCGCTGTGCGGCTGATATAGGGACGGAACCTCGGGCTGAACTGGGAAACTGACGTACTGGCTACCTACCGGCCAAGTTGCTCAGTCGACAGAGACCCGGAGGGGTCTGGGAATGTATTTCCCTAAGACGCGGGGGTAAATGTTGACCTGGTGTCACCTATCCTTAGAAACGAACCGTTGGCGAGTCTCTGATCCGCGATATTTTTGAGTTACGGAATACCGCGATATAATGTTTTTATAACGAAATTCGCAATATTGAAAACATGTGTGTGTATGGATGTGGCGTGTATGTGTGTATGATTTTAATAGAATACAGATGAACTCTCTTGAGTGTATTAATTGTAATTCATATATTCTATCTTATCTTTTTTATTATTGTTTTAATGCGACGATTTTATTGCATAAGTATTGCTATCTTTTGATGCCTCTGTTTAATTTTATAAATTCGAGAATAATAATATGTCTACCCTAGAACGAGTTACTGCCAGTTGGGCAACATTTACCATAACTTTGGCAGGGGTTATTGTTTCGCTTTTAGTTTCTAACCCGGCTAGTACTCTAATATTTGTGGATCATAAATAAATAAATAAAATAAAGTAGAAGTCCATAGCAAATATTAAACGCAAACGTCTTATTCCGACTAATGTTCGAAAAAAACCTGATTATGATTGCCAGAAGCGAAGAGGTCCATCCTGAAGTATTCCCGATCCCCGGTGAAACGAATCTATTTACTCCCGTGAGTATCTTCTGTCATAAAGAAACAACTACAGAGTGTAAACGCAAACTTTGATAGGAACGGCACTTCCACAAGAAGACAATTACGTGATTCGTATTTATGTATTTACTTAGATATGTAAATCTAAACACGACTGCGGACCGCCAATGAAGCAACCTATCGTTCAAACCCCCTCCCATCTAACCAACCGCCCACACCACCCTAAATAAAATCTTGGCTGCGCCCCCCGAGCAGTAGCGATTGGAAATCGGCGAGTGTCCCAGGAGTAGCAGTTACGAAACGAGCAACGGAGCAATGGAGAGACAGAGGTAGTGGAAGCCAGCCATCCAGCCAGCTGGCCATCTACCCCAGCCAGCGTGATGGTGCAAAGAAACGCGCGGGGAGATGGAGGCAGAGAATGGGACGCAGCGGGAGAACCGCTGGCATTGCGAACGCGCTTCGAATACTGATACGGGGACGCCGCGACGCATTCGCGATTGGAACTGCTTGAGCCGCTCATTTAATTTTTATTTTGGAAATCAAAAATGAAGAGACGATTGGTGTTATGTTTCTAAAATCGCTTGAAAACTAAAGCTCTTCTAGACAAACTAAAGAAGTACGGAATTCGTGGCAAAGCTAACAACTTAAGTAAACCCCAAGGTCCCATACTTATACCATTGCCTTTGATATCGTTCATTAATGATATTGGGACCTCAATTCCACGGCAACATACTACACTTTATATAGATGATAAGGTCCAATTCAAGAATAATAATCATAATTCGCTAGAAGGTTTGGTTATAGACAATCTTAATACAGCAGATAACTAGTTCAAAAGTAATCAACTACCGTTGAATCTACCAAAAAACAGTCACGATGAAGATCTGAGTTAAGAAAAGAAAACATGTAACCTTAAATATAAAAATGAAATTAGCCGATATTGGTTTTGTAAATATAATCAATTTTTGATAGTTGATTTTTTCCCTTCCCTTTAATTATTTTTATTCTGTTTAAAAGATTAGACATAATGTATCTCTTAATAGTAGAGATATATATACTTTACTGGTTTGTGTATTCTATGTTTATTATAACCTATTTCTTGGATAATGACTGTCTGCATCATCCGAAATAAAAATTAAACATAATTAAAATACGATAAACTCATTGATGTTGTTTATTACAATATATAATGGTTGAAATGATGTCGAAATGACGATATCGCGTTTGTTTCCCACCGCTTCCTAAATACTTTCGCTCTCAATCTTTATTTGTAAGGGAAATAGCTGGATTTCATTTATGGATTATTAGGTACTGGCCAAATGTTCAGGTTATCGTGAGTGGGATAAGTGAAGGGGGGGGGGGGGCAATGTGGGCAGGGGCGCGCGGTTCGACGATGATGCAACATCTCCCTGGCGGAACGGGGCAGGCGGCCGCCGAAATTGTTTGCCGACCGACCAAATCCGCGTCCGACGGACGGATTGCGAGCGGGAACCGCTGATGCCACGCTCGTCACGGCGGAAACCGAATGCCGACGAGACCTGCACTTGCTACGAGGTAATAATGATCGCAATTGCCGACGTCTCGTTTCGCTTCGGGGGAGCGGCTATCGCCCCCGCCCCGCCCGCCGCGACCTCACCACGGCGACGCACGTCTGCGGAATAGTGCACTTGTTAGGCAGGCGACGATCCGGCACGGGTCGTGCTCAGTGAAAGGAGTCTCGATGCATTTTGCTATCCCGACGTTTTCAGGAATGATAAATTTAATCTTGAGATAATTTAAACAATTTTGAGATAGGACGATAATTTTCAACGTCATGTAGGACCGAATTTGTAAATCGGATTGGATGGGCCGTATTCTATACGTGCGAAAATATGCCTTCATCTATTCCCCTTTTAAATATGATGCTTAGAGGATAAGCTAAACTCATGCCATATTTTTTTACAAAATGGGGGAGATACTATCAGAACTTGCATCTTTCCTTATGTCACTTTTTGATAAACCGGTGTATAGATAATTGATAGATAGATAGATCTTTATTGCACAACTGTGTTAGAGGTACAGATGTTTTAGGTACCAAATGGCTCGATACAGTTTGCCCATATGGCTTACAATTTCGATGACATGGTTATTAAGATAACACTCTCTGTGCATATTAATTATAATATATTTTTAAATATTTCTCGGTATATAACCACCAGACGTATATAGATAGTATTATAGTATTTACACTAATAATAACAATTATTACATTTATTTAAAGTATGAGTATTAATAATTTAAACTCGCATTGTTGAATTTTAATTAGAGTAACCAGTTAAAAATCAAAAATCAATTACAATAAAAAAATCCTTAGGAGTATATATAATACAAACATAAAATGTAATGACTCAAAATGCCAGATAGCGTATGAAATCAAAATAAAATTGTTGTGTGACCATTTCACACTGGTTGCCATTTTTCTCACAGGCAATATTGCCATATTATTGTGTCTCAATGCAGATGTCGGTGTACCAACTGTCAATCATCTGCTATTATTTGTTTTCTTTTACTAGAGTTTTCATCAAGTGTGTTAGTGTGATTATGCAAAATGGACCAAATTGAACGACTATCGAGCACCTTCACAAAAAGTTCAACGCGGAAGCAGATCCATAGCGTTATGCAAGAGACATTACGAGGATCGTTTTCATAGTATACGGCTGTCAAAAAGTGGGCAGCTCAATTTAAAGATGGTCGGTAAAGCGTTGCAGATAACTCACACAGTGGCAATGTCGCCAACGATGACAATGGCTAGTAGAAAGAGATTTTACTTTTTGCAATAGCAGTTATGTATTCATTCCTCTTGAGGTGACTGGCTACTATGATTCCTACCTCCTTTTACGACTGCACAACTTTTACTTCTGCTCCATCCAGCTTATATCCAGTGATAAGGTTGTTTCGCCCAACAGGCATTGCAGTACATTTTTCTTATTAAGCTTGATGAGCTAATCATCGATCCATACCTTGATTCGGTCGAGGTCGGTCTACAATTCGCCATCAAAAGAGGGCTGCCTAGGGATGTTGTATCATCAACGGAAAGACTAGTCACTGGTCAATAACTCCCATGCAAAAATGTATTATTGGCGATACCCCAACATTCATCAGATCGTTTTGGGAAATCATTCACCAAATAGACAGCACACCTCTGACTAAATTGGTTGCTTGCAAGTTTATACCAGGCAGGCTTAACTCATATTTAAAAAAAAAGACTAAGACTTACCTGCTAACCTGCTAATACCTTTTCTTTTGCGTTTCCTTTTTTCTTATGTTGGAAACATAATTTTATGTAGGTCCTTATAAATAGTGCAGCCTTTGTAATTTACAGGATGATTTCCACTACGTAGGACACATTTGACATTTTTTAAATTTTTCTTTTCTTGAATAATTAGCGGTTGCATGTTCACCAGCGCATTGGACACATCTTGACACTTTATCAATTACTGGAATCAATATCGACGTGACTACTGTGTGACGACAGCTTCTTGAATCTGGTAGAATGGCAAGAAAGCCAATTAAGAAGCAGCTTCTGACCACTGTCATGATGAAGAAGCGCTTATCTTGGGCCGAGAAATACCAGCACTGGACAACTGAAGACTGGCATAAAGTTCTCTTCTCCGATGAAACACATGTTGTTGTGCAGAGACAGCATGTACAGTTTGTGCGGCGAGCAGCTAGCGATCCCATTTCTCCTGCTCACTTGGAACAGAAAGTAAAGTACCATATGAAGAAGATGTTTTGGGGTTGCTTCTCTGATCATGGCGCTGGATCACTCGTGCCAGTCACTGAGATGAAGAAATCAGACCAATATATTGACATCTTATCCAACCATATGGAACGGGAGCTCCACAAAGTCACCTCTAATGATGGCATTTTTCAACATGATCTCGCCTCATCCATTCATCAAAAAAAGTCAAACAGTTTTTCACACAGAACTAAATTACTGCGCTGAAATGGCCCGGAAACTCTCCTGACCTCAACCCGATCGAAAACTTTTGGGCCATTAACAAAAATTGGCTCTCAAAGATGGATTGTACAACGAATACAAAAATGATCTCTGCAGTAATCCGAGTAAACACCTGGTAAATTCTATGCCTACAAGAGTGAAAAATGTTATCAGTGCAAAGGGAGGACACATTCGATAATAACACTTTAACAGTGGCCGATTTTTATAGTGCGTGTAACGTTCCCCACAGGCGTTTTTTGGCATTATTGTTATGGCTATAAAAAAATAACCTGATTAGATATAGAAACATTTTTTTTGTATTTATCGGACTAACTTTTATATCTTCAGGTTAAGAAATAAAAAAGAAACAAATATTATTATGGTACGTTATGAAATACATTTTTGTGAAGAAAAAAGTTATACATGAAGTAATAATTGGTAATCATTCACAATAATTATTTTTTCTATGGTAAATATTGAAACATGGATAGTAGCATAGTAGTACGTTGCAATCTGGGCAATAATAGACTGTCTCCTTGCATCCTCGATTGCCAGTTTGCTTGTTTCTAATGTCTGCGCAAACTTTGCAGACTCGCCACTTTCGTTTTATTTTCTCCGTATTATTCTTTCCATGATGTTTCTCCCGACTAATCGAGTGGAGTAACCACTCATATGCAATGCAGAAAATTTTGTAAATCGTCTGCAATTTCTTCAGAAATTAGACGTCTATTTCGCCGAGTTATAGACGTCACGCCAAAAAAACACTGTCTAGACTCAATCGCTCTCATGAGGCGTCTGCGCGGCGTGATGCGGCGCGTCGATGGTGACCTGTTCTCCCACCTAGCCTTCGCCATTTACGCCAATGAATTGCATATGTATGTATAGATAAAAGATTAAGCTACACGCCTGCACAACGCGAATCACGAACCGAGTCCGTGATTTTTAAACAAAGAGTATGAAAGTATTGTGACGTCCTCAGTACAGGATTCGCTTCTTAGAGAATATATTTATCACATACTGAGTACTATTAAAGTGTTAAAACCAACAATGTATGCCACCAGTTCTGTACATAATTCAATTTTTAACATTTTATTTTCAATTATTTTAATATTATTGCGCTTTAGGATCTGGATGTTTGCTACTATTTTTAAATGTTGAGGTGCGTGGAATCGTTTCTTGTATATAGATTAAGCTATGCAGAGGAGAAAGGGAGTAGATGTGACTATAAATAACAGCTGTTTCTTTATTGTCAAAAGATCACAGATGAATTCCATTGCAAAGATGCCATATTTTGTTAGGATGCCTAACTCTATGAAATCGATCAGCAACATGTCTGTGGTAGATTCAGTACAGCTCTCATTGCTCGTTTCTGCAGAATGAATGAATCAATTATATGTCACTCTTCCCCATGCAAGTATGCCATATCTCAGATGCCAGTACCACAATAGGCTGAAATCACGGCTTTTCTATCCATAAATATTCATATCTGAGTTAAAGGCATAGGTCGCCAAAAAGAGTTTGTCTCTTATGTGTTTGAAATGAAAGCGCCAATCTTTTATTCACCCTGAACCATTCATCAGTATCTTCTAACTCATGGTATTTTTTTCTATTAAATATTACATTGTAAGCTACTACAACACAACTAGTATATAGGAATGGGCAACGATCGGTGACGCTCGATCATGACTTGACAGCGACAAAATCGACACTGATCAATTGCCGAAAACTACCACTTAGCGATTTACCTTTGTAACTCTTAAATCCATATCCGAACAGATGGATTAAGCCGTAGACGATTGGTAGGTCGATTGGACCACGCGCGACCGCTTGTGTTGAACAACGCCGCGCGCCCGCTTGAAGGTTAATATCGGATTTCGATGCACACTTTCGATGATAAGATGTGACGGCGCCGTCCTGTCTGCAAGGTTTAATGTGGTTGTGTTTTCCGTGTTGCTAGGTTGCGTAACTGGGAGGAGCGCGAGCGGCGCAAGGCAAAGGACTACGAGCGCGAGCGCGAGAAGGAGCGTTGCCGCGAGGAAGACCGCGAACGCGAGGCCAAGAAACTCAAAGAGTTCCTGGAGGACTATGAGGACGAACGCGATGATCAGAAATACTACAAGTAAGTTTACATTCACTTACATCCACACAAGGAGGTTTATTAAGATAAGCTAGAGACGTAAAGAGACTAGAATATAGGCAAAGGCTGTATACCTTAAAGTTGACAATGTTAGAGGACTGATTTAAATATGGTGATATGATAGAATCGGCATTGATGTAAGTGAAATCGTTTAACAAAAACTCATGTTTACATTTTTTATAATAGTAGCCCATCTAGCTGGAGCTTGATTGATAATGTTATTTTTGACGAGTGATAAGTAACCCTCATCTCAATGGGTAATAGGGACATATATGGCTTTGAGTTGAGTTTATCGATGAGTTTTGTAACTGTTGTTAGCATTCAAATAATGTGGATTATTTATTTTGAGTTGTTTTATTTTCTGAACCTGTGAAAACATAATGTATAACTTGCAACTTTTCACTTGTGCATAGGTTGCGCTGACATTTTCCGGTACTGGCCACTTACATATAGTACAGCTTCTTAACTTGAAATACGGTCCCATCCGGATGAAAGCATGAATCTTGGCATGCAATGTTCTTTTATATATGTGCTTCAATATAAAAGTAGGAACATGTCGACAAATTATTGTCCCCCCCCCTCCTCTTTTGTGTACTTAATCTCGGTTTTTAAATTTTTAATTGAAACGGTTAAAGCTACCAAAAAACTGCCAAAGACCAATATGTTCTTCATTAAATTCTCTACAAAATAATCATTGAATGAATGTGATAGGAGCTATAATTTACAAAATATGCTCTCATTACTTAATTTTTTTTTCCAAAGATACATATGTTTCACTTAATAAGATGAAAATGTGAGCGACTTGTGAGTGTCTTCCGCATAGCTTTAGCGTTTTTTAAACACAAAAGCCAACCGTTCCCTCCATCCCTCTCAAATACCGGAAATATAAAACCTGTGGCAAAATCGAAACTTCTGAAATGTTTATAAGACAAGCACAAAGACAAACAAGATGAAATTGAAAGTTGTGTAAACGAGACATTTAACAAAGATCCCAAAGACTTCACTTCATCGTTTCTAGATGGGCCTGCTGTCGTTCAAATGATAAGGCTGGGTACAAACATTACATTTGACGATTATATTATCGCAAATCTTTTATTAACTACTTTACGAACGAAAAGGGAAATCGAGTAGATGTCGTTTTTGATGCCTATCATGAAGTCATTCCCAAGAATTATACACAAGAGAAGTGGGGAACAGGACTTTGTCAAAGAGTCATGGCAGAAAGGCTTCTAGAAAATTTCTGGTAGTTTTAACCGTTTCCATTAAACAAATTTAAAACCATGATTGTGTACACAAAAGAGGGGGTATGGGGGGACATGTCTTTTCTGGTTCCTACTTCTACATTGAAGCACACATGTGCTTTAATGTAGCCTAGAGCTACATGCATACCAGGTTTCATGCTTTCTTCCGAATGGGACCATAAAAGCTATTGTCTTGAGCTAACAAGCCTTACTAATAAACAATATTTTTAAAATCTCTTAGATTTTAAGTGTAATTTTACAGCTTGACATAGCCTCGCTCGGCTCCAAACTGCTTTTGGCGATGAAATACCAAGCAAGATGACAATTTTTAACTGATTTGCAGAATATTAACGCGATTGTGTTAATCTCTGACGAATTTCATGAAGGTCCACCGCTGTCAACAACAAAAATATCAATGCTGTGTGCCGTATCATATGATCAAAACAGACGGGCATGTGACCTACTGTGAAATTCGGGCATCCTTAGGCATAGGCATGAATCAGATAAAGTCAATACTACACAAACATTTGGCTGTGTGAAAGCTGTACTCGCTGTACATCCCACAGAATTTGATGAAGATCAAAAAACGGGTCCAGTAACATTCTTACTAGATTCAACAAAGGCAGTCAAATTTGGTGTGGAAGATTGTAACAGCTGACGTAATTTAGATTTAGAGCTACAACCCGTAACAAAGCAGCAATCGACCATTTGGGTCTTTCAATATGAGCCGAACCTAACAAAAGTGCTGTGAGTGCAAAATTCTGCTAAGTGGATAATTCACTTCTTTTATAGAAAAACCGGTCACTCGGCTACTGTTGCTTTGGAGAATCATCGTACCCTGGCTAACTGATATACGTTATTGACTAACTCTATAATTGTAATCGTAAACGCTACATCATCTTACACCGTGACATTGCCAGCTCTCATACGTCCAGACAGACAAACGAATTTTTGAGGGCGATAAATGAGTCTCATGAGTCGTTCCCCATACTGTCACGACTTGGCACCTTGCGATTTCTTGTTCCCAAAAATTAAGAACTAATTACACCAAAAATTAAGAACCATTATGCGAAAAATTAAGACCAATTATGCCAAAAATTAAGAAACAATTATGCCAAAAATTAAGAAGCAATTATGCCAAAAATTAAGAACCAATTTTGTGGTCAACGACTTTCATCGCTAGAAGAGGCTGTCTAAGAATAGGAAAAACATCTTTCCGAGGTCACCACAGAGGATTGGGGAAAATGTTATGAAAATTGATTTATACATATGAAAAAATGTATTAACACTCCTGGAGAAAATTTTGAGAAAAAATAAATTGATTTTTGGCCATTCGTTGTATATTGTTCTTATTCATTCTGGAAACTTTTGGTGTGGCCCACGAAGGCCACACATTAGTAGCTTTCTACATTCTAATCAATTTTAATACCAATTACACTACTGATGAAATATATTACTAAATTTGTGATTATTCGCTGTGCAGTCAGTCGCCAAGCTCCTATAACATTCCGCCGTGGCCAATGCATATTTTTTCTGGATTATAATAGTTTTCTGCGTGCCAGAGATTAAACGTAATTATTTATATGTGTAAGGTCCCTCACAAAAAGTTTTTTTTTTTTGCATGACAATGCAAAATTCTAGGAAACATTAACGTGTAAGGTCCCCACAAAAAACATTTATTTTCGCACGACAATGCAACCTTCTAGGAAAAATTAACGTACCTTTTTAGTCGCCAAACGGTGACATCAGTCAGGCAAAATTATTATGAATTTATACATTTCACAGAAAATGTACATACATTCAAAATTGCTTATGGCGAAAGACGTAACTGAAAGACACAATTTTATTCCAAGTAAGAAAACAATAGGAATGGAAATAGGAAAAATAACAGGCTTGCGCGCCTACTAAAAACCACACCAATATTTAGTCATCACTTGTTCATACTACTCTTTCTTCAAATCTTCAAGTCACTGGTGAATCGTGCAACTTATAAATGTACCGCTTTATTTAATAATAAATTGATATAACTATATTGCTGTATTATCTCTCTGCTGAGGATAAGAGATCAGAAGGATCTCCACCGAGTAACTGAAGGACATTAAGGAGCAGTGGAAGCCACATTATATTGGTGGTGTCCAATTATAGGACACCGGTCAATGCCTTACTTTTGTTCCCTTTGATATGCAATGTCGACGATGAGAGAAACACATTTAAACATTTAAGATCATTTATTATCAATCTGAGTGACTTACCAATGTGACGTTCAAATAATGCTGAGTATAATGAACATAAAGTGTGGCCATGTGCTAAGCTTATATAATAATAATAATAATAATAATAATAAACGCTTTATTCAGTTAAGAAATGGCGAGCTTATTTTCTGCAGGCAATATTCTAGAGCTAACCTAAAAAGATATGCGAACATTGTTTATGGATAATTACTAACTTAACCTATAAACTAAAGCAACTTAACCTTAAACTAAGGCCTATAAGGACGCAGAGGTTTAAAGGGGGAGGGGATGGGAAGGGAAGGGGAATTTATTTGGAAATTTTCAGATGCTCTCTGAGCCTTTTTTTAAAACTTGTTAAACTCGGCGCAGTTCTCACATTTTTTGGCAAAGCATTCCAGAGACGGGCTGCGTGCACTGTGAAAGAGAATGTGTAGAAGTCTAAGTTATATACTAAGTTAGCGAGAGTCATAAGCGGCAATCTATTGTCTACCTACTTGGAAATTTATTAATTTGCGTCATTCGTTGGCTTTTCACTATAAATGATTTAAAAACGTATGTATTAATTGGCGTTATTCTATTTTCTTTGAAATTAATCATTCTTGCTAAGTTTACTGAGTTGATGTCACCGATTTGGCGGCTTTAAGTAGTTTACTGTTTCTACAAACTTTGTGTTACCTTGAGAGAATATAATCACATATCCATTGATTACTATATTTGATGACTGCGGCTGCGTGTCAGCCGGCAGTTATTTTCAATTTAGTTATTATTCGGCATTATATATTTTTTTATAGCTGTGCCAATTTTATTTTCGGGAGTTGGGGCCAACATCGAAGCCACTGCCTAATAATAATATGTATATTCGTTATTCTAGGGGTAAAGATCTGCAGCATCGTTTAAGTGCGCGCGTCCGCGAAGCTGAAGGGGATGGACGTGAACGCGCCGACGAGCGATCCGAACTGGAGAAACTCAAGAAGCGCATCTTCCAGGATAAGCTGGAAGACGATGCACAGGCACAAGCACAATTTGACCAGGTAAATCACGAGGTAAAAATAGATGGAGCCGGACATATCCATCACACTAAAAGACAAATATTTAAACACATTAACTGGTCTCATGCAAACAGCACTTAAAACTGTGCATAGAGCACCCACTCTCCGTAATTGATTCTACGACAATAGACTTAAAAGTCCAATGTCAGAGTGATTAATAAGAAACCATACCGCTTCCTATCTGAACAAATCTATGGACTTTTGATTGTTTGACATCCGACAATTATATATACAGACAATCCTAATGTACCACCGTGGGAACGACATATTGGACTATAGTGGATCCAGCAAAAATTACCACGACACAAGACAGGGTAACCGACACACAGTGCCCAAATGCCCAAATGCAAAATTATATATTTCTAGTACCAAACATCTTTTGACATACAGGACATGGATCTAACTTATCCTAAGGGATTGATGACAATGTTTCCTAAGATTAGAACTGACATTGTTTCATACCATAATATTAGTAGTCACAGGCTCGAAAAACTCAAGTTCGCATCGGAGACTCCCTTTCTACTAAAAAACATGCATTAAGTGTTGAGCCCACTGAGCCCACTGAGCCCACGAGACTTAGTTCTCGGACCAATACTGTTTACGCTCTACACTAAGAATGTTGTGTGCGATACTAGTATCCTGCGTGCGATACTAAGAATTTTGGAATACTCTAGTCCAAGACTTACTAACTCATGGGGGGGGGGGGGTAGAGAT
>JAOPUG010000181.1:2106472-2132741 GCA_027564375.1 Micropterix facetella
CCCCTACTATCTTATGCAGTTATGAGAATTTTTATGGAATGAAAAGGTCGCACACCCTTCTTGCATAGATCACAAACCTACAAAATACTAAAGCATAGACATAGTTTAAATGCCGATCAGCAACCGAATATATGTTTATCGCGGTAGAAATCAAGTTTGTCCGTCCAGTATTGGACGGACTTGATTTCTACAGCGAATAAACATATATTATGTTCAGCTGCTAATCGGCATTTCAACTATGTCTATGCATTTAACCCTTTTTTGCATTTGAACTATGTCTATGGTTTAGTTAACCTGCTATAGCAGGATAAGTACCTACCTCATCGCAGAATGAAATGTTTTTTTTGAAAATTTGCTACATTAAAAAATGTAATGTTTTTACAATATGCAAAACAGAAATAAAACTTTGTCATTTATAAGGTGACCATTACTCCCATGACCAATTTATCGAAAATATCTAAATAAAAATAAGCTGCTAACAGAGCAGCAAGTGCGCATGGCCAACCTTCAACTTAACGTCATCCTAGTAGCTTAGGTCACGTATATATTGGACAGTTTCCGCGGTTACAGCTTGCCATGCAAGCCCAGACGCAGGACGTAGGAGTGTAGCTTGCAGATCCTTCCATGCGCGCCAGCCGCCCCTGAGTGTAACAAAATTTGAGTGAAATTGCCAACTCCACGCATTAAATCCGAATCCGCGGTATAATAAACAGCGCTATAGCGAGGTTCTACTGTATTTGGTTTTCTCCTGATTTATGCTTCTGCTGCTCTGTCCAACAGGTCCTGCTCTGACTAAAAAGAGCTGTATCAACGTTTCGTCTTACTCATATTCGTCTTACAATTTTGCCATTTTTTTTGCTGTCGGTGTAAAATAAAACTGAAATTCTGGTTAATAATGGTACAACAAAGTCTTCTCCAATTTATAAAAATCCATTAACAACACCCTGAATAACACAGGACATGTATAAAATGCTACCATATCAATAAAACAGAATTTAAGAAGTGCCAGTATATTTATGATACTTTTTATAAGCTGTATAGATAGTATTCAATGCTACATGCCCGTGGCTCCCAGCTAAGACCCTATTTAAGAAAGGCATGGTGTAGCTGTTGTCCGAATTCTGCATGAGGGCGATGGCACAATTTTCCAAGTGTTGCCGCACTGGTAGAGGCGGAGGGCTTTTTTCCAAAAATACTGCAAAATCGGCTATCAGATACGCCGACAGTCTGGAAAGTTGGTACTTGCGTTTCGCCATCGTTGTGGTGATTCTGAAAACAGTAGAAAAATCGGTTACACCACGTGCGCCAACCTCTGCGGCGTGAAGTTGAACAGTGAAGCCGCTTCGAGTGAGGTTGAAATCGTGCATGCAGAGAAGAGCAACAAAGATGGTTATAATACTGAGAAAGGTTATAATAAAGAACTTGGCCTGAAAAGATTGTAAGAGCGAAGACGGCAGGACGCACTTAATAAGACAATTTAAGTGAATATTATAATGTATCTGAACTCAAAACATTATGTTGTAAAGACCAACAAACATCTTCAATGAAATTCAATAGAACAACTGCAGAGAGTTTGAAATCTTTGTTTCTATCGAAATGCAAAGTTCTCCTTATTTCAATGGCTTCCCGGATCATGAGGGGAAAGTTTAATTGTTCTTTGGATAGCACTTTAACATATCGGGGTTGCCACTTAAACATATCGGGGTTGCCACTTTAACATATGTGGATTGTGTGCTAAATGATACATTATTAATTGAAGTTATTTATTGACCGTAATCTATTACATGATGATGTCGGCAGCGGTTACCGGCATTGAGTTGTGACGCGATTATCTGCTAATTAATAAGTGATTTAACTCGATGAATATCTGACAATGAAGTGTTGTTATTTGGACTGCAGTACTGGTTTTTATAGCTGTACTTGTGACGTCATTGAAGCACTGAGCCATTGTTCGCTTGAGGGGTTGTGACCAAACTTCCTCTTCGTTGTTAATTGCTCAATGGTGTGGTAACGCTTTGCCACTGATGATTCAAATGTGCCAGTCCTCGTTTGACCCTGTCTGAGTCATAGTTTGTTGTTTTGTAATTCCTAAATTATGTTCCTTTATTGGGCTGCAACGTCACAATGGAATTTGTAACGGAACCCAGTAGTTAGGTCCACTGCCCAAGACGTATTCACATATCACTGATTTTTCTTGCTGCACGTTTCTAATAGCATTAATGTATTCCATCAGTCGAGTTGCTATGGACGCGATCCAACATAAGCTGCTCTCTATTGTATACACACCCAGGATTTGCAGTATTATTATTTACTTTACAAATCTCAGAGACCGAGTTATACATTGAGTTGGGTTCAAGATTGGTTTTATATTGAATTCGTTCAGCATATTACTTATTCGATTCGTTACTCCCTTGATGTATGATAAGAATGCTCTTGATCTGCTCGATACTCAGTTTTCCTCTAAATAAGATTGTGTGTGGTGTATTAAAAGGCATTTAAATTCTTCGTTGTATCTTGCAGTGCATTGGAGGGGAAATGCAAAAATCACCTACAATAACGAACATCTTAGGGAATCTGGATAGAGGACTGCATATGAGACAATTTCAATTGTACTATTTGTATTATTTTACAATTGTACTATTTTAGGTCCTTAACGGTTCCATGTAGCCTGGGCTATGATTGCCATTATGTCAACTTGGACGGCGCAGCTCGCTGGGCAGCTCCTATCTGGGAGCCTCATCGAAGAGGGACCAATCTGGTGAACCCGCTGGTGACGGAAACTCGGGCAGAACTGGACAGCTGACGCACGGGGCGGACAAAAACCGGCCGTGTTGTCACTGAGTGATACCCGGAGGGGTTTATAAGCATAAGCTTCTTAAGAAAGCGGGGTTAAGTAGGTACCTCTAGCTGCCTACTCTTAGAAACGATATCTGGGCCACCCGATCTCGGGTGCTAGTTGCCGAGCAAAAGACCGCGATATCCAGTGACAATTCGCGATAATTCCGTGATAATTCCAGTGATGAATTGTCGCTCGCTTGAGGTAGAGAACCGCACAAGCGACCTCAAACCCGCAACTAGACGGGTGGTCGGAGTAATCCCTCTAAATTTGGTAGCAAGGGGGTTAGGCTACCCGCTGGGTGGCACTTCCCAGTGCCTCGCCGTAAGGAGTAGGACTCTTGCGGACTGAGGTGGAGCTTGGTATGTAGATTGTATTCGTCAAGTCTCTGTGTTTCGCCTCGGGGTGATATAGCGATAAAGTTCGATGAAACACTACGGGGTGGACGAGTTCGCCCGTAGCAGTTGACATACCATATATGTACTATTTGTAAAATTTAAACAAATCTCACTTTTCCAAATTTAGAGCCAACCGCGACAGATTGCGAACTTCGTCTTCTTCCAATTCTTCCTTGGTATTACAATGCAAACAAACGGACTGTACCACCATTCTGTATATTTGAAGGAAACTGGGCCATCTGAAAAGAGAAATTAAGATAACATTAGCTGCATTAGAATGTAAGCTCCTGAGCTTGTGTGTACTATGACCTTTTAAGACCTTTTGTGCCCTCATTTTTGCTCACAATTCTCTGGCAATACTCTCTTTTATACGGTATATCGAAAGCCCACACATACGGACAGATATTTATATAGCCAGCTCACACTAAAAAATGGATATGGAAAAATACTCATTGGAAATCGTAAATTGCTATCCAGAGTAAACGTAGTCGCTTCCACCTTTAAAACTGAACGATATCACCTTGTCGCAGAGTAAAAGATCTTGGTCTATTTGTCGATGAACATTTCTCCTGGTAATCTCACAACAAAATATTTGCTAGTGTTCACCCTCTGCAAAAGCTCAAGCGATTTCTTCCTATGGATACAAAAATATCTCTTGTACAGTCTCTCCTCCTACCCTTTCTTGACTATGCAGATGTGGCTTATCTTGATTGATCAGAAGAATTGCTCAACAAACTTGAGAGTTTGCAAAATGTATGCATATGATTCGTCTTCGATTTATCTAAGGGCACAGTTATAGTAGTTGCCAATACATCAAAGGCGAAATGTTCATATAATTAACTCCTACCTAGAAAACATATCTAAAACCGCAATTTCCGCATCTCAAATTCTATGGCTTTGAAGGGTAAGGTTAACGCTCACATGTGGCACGACAGCTGTCCTAAACCTACCACAGCCGGTCATTAGTCCGGAGTCCACCGCTCATCCCCCGAGTGTAACAATAGTATTATGATGGGCCTGACCTTGGTCGGTGAAATCCATGGCAGCTCCGTTTGTGCTTACTACTTGCTCTCCTCTATCGTGTAATCACCCAATCAACACCACGAACTTTTCGAACTTCGGACAGTCTTTGATAATATACACAAAATACCTCGACATAATACGGACTTCTATTCCTACTCGATCTCCCAACAAATTTAGGAAATTCGCCTTCTTTAACATAATTCAACACTCCCCTTGCATAATAATACCTTTCTAAGAAGTAACCGGTTCTTCCTTTTCTCTCTCCTCGGGCATTCTAGTTTTTAATATAGTAGTTTGTATATTGCACAGATAATTATTTGTTTAAGCATTTTTATTTCCACAGTGCACGCACGTACCAATGCATGGTATGATTACGTTAGTTGTAAGATATTGCCATGTGGAAATAAGCTCGTTTTTTGTTTTTTTTTTAAGTGTAAATAAAGAGTTAATTATTATTATTTTTAAAAGCCTGGAGTTTACGAAAACTAGCAGACTACAATTCACAAATCATTCGTCGGCGAACATTATTTTAGTTAGAGAATTAGCAATGAAATTTAATCTGGTAAAGATCCGTTAGAGATATGATTGAATAAATTTGGATCTCAAGCTCGCCACTAGTTAGGACTCACCTGTCTTCCAGTAGTTCAGATCTATTCAGCAACATGGCGTTTAGCAAGTCGGTCACTCGTTCGTGTACCGTAAAGACCTCTTCGATGCGTGCGGTATAGTGATTTTTCTTTGGATTCAAGATGCATTCCAGCGATTGAGTCGCTCCAAATACTGAGTCCATTGTTGACGGGTGAAGTTCAAACTAACAAATCAAATAAACAGGTAAAACTGTTAATTTTACTGTCTTAGGTCATGTGGCTAGCATAGAAAATAAGCAGATCAACTGCAGGTCGACGACTGACAACATAACGAAACCCGGCCCGCTCTCGCCTGCCGTGCTTTACTCTAATAACATTCGAGTCAAAAGGCCACTTGCGTTATAGCCTAATCTGCGGTATAACGAGCCGCGCTATAGCGAGGGTCTACCTTTAACCTTAATTAAAACAGCAATTCTTTTCAGCAAACTCCTTACTGGCTTACTGAACTCTTCCTTAGAAATCTCTTGCCGTTCTTGTTTAATAACAGTTTTTATTGTTTATTTCTACGTAATTGAGTGGTTCTGTATCGTATACTTCAAAATACCCCACAAGTGTTGTATTGGGTTGAGATCAAAAGACTCGGCCGGTCAGTCCGGAATATTCACATCACTTGCCACATCGCTGATTTGTGGCAAGGTGCATTGTATTGCTGGAATTTGGCATCTTCTACATATATTCGTGTCTCCAAAAATTTACCCACTATTCGTCCTTACATAAGTCACACCAGGAGTACCAAACACCTGAAATTTTTTGAAGAAAGTTCTACTGTAATAAATTCAATTTTATTTACGGTAAACTATTTTATTATTATGACTTAACCCATGTTTATAACAGAAAATAGAAAAGGGAGCGTGCATCCTGGTTTACTTGGCCTGGAGGATTATCTGACCAATAGGTAGAGCAAGCATAGCATATATGGGCATTTTTAAAATCGCGGTGACGAGAGAAATTCATTGGAATAGATTTTAAGTCATTTTAGATAAGTCAGGGGTTACCAACCATGATCGATGCCGTTGTATTTAATTTAATTTTGTATGAAACTATTTTATGATTTTATATTAATTTGCATTGATTTTGAGATATTATTGAATGTTGATTGAAATTATTTTATTATTTAATATATGTTAATTAGCATTTAGTTGGAGATAATTTTTTTTGTCGCAATTTCAAATGAATCTTTTTATCGCTAAATATATTTCTAATTTATTATGTTTTATTTCGCAAGTATTATAGTTCGTGTTGGCTGGATGGGTTTGAATTATGCCAGATTAATAAATTTACTATATAGGGCGGAATTGAAGATTTTTTTGTCTATCTGTATACTTAACAGAAATTGTGTTTAGCTACTAATGTAACATGCATGTCAGTAATGTAAAACTAATATAATTGGCAATAAATAAATAAATAAATAAGATCATTGAATTTTTACAGGTGAAGAGAAACAATCCTGAGGCAAACAAAAATGGCCATTAGGGAGCCCACCCTAATATATATAAGTTAACGCCTGAGACTTTTCAGGCATAACTTTAGGAAGACACTGAGACCAGCTCACTGGACGTTGCCACCGTAACAAACATATGCAAATCCTAGGGATAGTCGATGACCCCATTTGCAGTGGTTACGGAATAGAAGTGTCGGCTGAGCATGTAATAATACCTGGCTTGAAAATAACGGGATTATATTAGGCTGCTATAGCTGATGTG
This sequence comes from Micropterix facetella, assembly GCA_027564375.1. Classification (NCBI taxonomy): domain Eukaryota; kingdom Metazoa; phylum Arthropoda; class Insecta; order Lepidoptera; family Micropterigidae; genus Micropterix; species Micropterix facetella. The sequence goes on from JAOPUG010000181.1 coordinate 2,113,080, forward strand.
AGTGGCTTTGTCCATTGTGGATGCTGTGGCTGGCCTCTCACGTGAACTGGTTGGAAGATATATACTACCGGTGGCCAATAGATACATATAGACCGCGCCAGGTATGTTGATCCCTCGCACACTAACTCAGATCACAGTATTATTGCATTTATTAAACACCAATGCACCTATACACCAATGCACGATGTTAGGTGTCGTATACCAGCTATATTCTTTCAGAAGGCAATTTTCTATCTCGTACGGGAGTTTTTGATGTGCTTGTATTATATATGTGAATGCATTTTTGAAGCGGTGTGCGAGGGATCAAAATATTTGGAGCACTTGTATGTGGCGGTAAGCTAAAAAGGCTCTAAAAGTAGGACTAAGTGCAGATAGCTGTCTGATTTACTATCCCCTCCCTGCCCCATTTCACCATTTGCAGTTAATAGGGCATGTACAGCTTGGGCCATATGACCATCTTGTACACCCAGTTGGCCCGACTCACGGCTCTGCTCCCATCCGGCAGCCTCCTTGAAGAGGGACTAATCCGGTGAAACCCGCTTTGCAGTCGGACGTGGGGTAACACCTCGGGCGACCCTGGACGGTTGATGTATTGGTTGGTTTACCGGGTTAACTGACAAATAGTCCGGGGAGTCTAGTTGCGTAATACTTCTTAAGGCACGGGGGTAGGTGTCGACCTGACGTTGTCTACCTTTAGAAACGACCCAATGGCTACCCGATCCCAGGTGATATTCGTTGAGTAAAGACTGCCACGGTTCCGCGTTATTGCCGAGTGACGGAATGCCGCGTTATCACATCAGGTAGAGGTTGCGAAAGCGATTTCAAGCCTGGAACCAAATTGGTGGATGGAGACGCCCGGTGTCTCGCTATTAAGGCGTTGGTTTCTGACGGGCAGCAGCGTAGTTGGATGTGTTATGTCAAAATTCTGTACGTTTTATCTCAGGGCGATATAATAATAAAGTTAGTTGAAACGTCTCAGGGTGACAGGCTCGCCCGAGTATAGTCTTAAATCCAAATATTTCACTGTCATCATCATCGATTATGAAAAATAACTCACCTTTCTCGCTGAGACAAACTCGATAAGAACTGCCAAACACTCGCTTATAACTTTCAACAGCGCACCATCTATCATCCTACTGTCCGATCCCGTACTCCGATCGTCATCATCTTTATCATCGGGTTCAGCATTCTCGTTGATCCTCCTTGCCTCTTCGATGAAGATATGACACCGCAACCAGCCGTTCAGGTTTCGACAAAATTTACCAACCGCCTTCACAAAAGTCGGCATTTTACCCAATTTTAATACACACTTCAGTAGATTGGAATAGAGGAATTTCGCTATGAGTATATTATTCACTGTGGCTTCTGATGATTCGAGCATTGTAGATGGTTTCTATGGATAAAAAAATAATATTATGGTGTAAGCAACCATTTTTATTAAAAAATACAGCAAATACTCCATTTTAAATTTCTAAAAAAAAAAAAACAGTAAAACATTTATCAATGGTTTTTTAATTTAATGCGCGGGTGAGTAAGCTTGATTTCGGTAGCGCATTTAACTAAGTTGTCTTCGATGTTATTATAATACAGCTGTATATTCTCAATGTCTCTGGATGGGTAATTACATTCTCCTCTTATAATAAATCAGACCTTGTCGAGCTTATGGCGGGCGTTTCACCAGGGTTTAGTTATATCACTGTTACTCTTCCATTGTTTTCAACCCTATCGGGTCTAACATCATAAGATCTTTATTCTAACGACCTTCAAATCTACTACTATACTACTAGGACAGATGATTTTCTCACAGCCGTTGCTATAATGAACTCTGATTTAGATCAAATATCTGCTTGGGCTATAAAACATAGTACCATTATAAATCTAAATAAATCAAAATCAATTGAGATTGATGGCAAAACTTCATAATTAGCGCCAATTTGTGTATATGGAAATATAACAAAACTGTCAAAAACCGTGTAATTCTAATTGATAAATGCGGATCTAACGCTTGACAGGATCAATTAACTAAGTAAGTCATTGCATTTTCTATAATTTTCATAGTCTCCGGCGGCTCCAGTGTTTTCTTTCGATATCGATTAAACAAATGATTGTGTCCATACTGTTAACGCCAATACTTGACTACGGCAATGTTTGTTATATAGACGTCAATGAGTTCATTTTGAATGAGCTAGAGCGTGTGCAAAATATCTGCCTGAGGTATATCTAACTTAAGAAAGTTAGTATATACGTTAGTCCGGAATCCACCGCTCACCCCCTAGAAGTATGATGGGCCCGACCTCGGTCGGTAAATTCCATGGCAGCTCCGTTTGCACTTACTAGATGGGAGCTCCGGTTGCAGGTATTTTTTTTTTCAAGTAATGGTAGATGCCATTTATCCGTTTTGTATATCCCTAAGTCTGGTTAAATAAAAGGTGGATGGTGGGCTTATACCCCCATCCATCTCTATCGAGCATTAAATATATGTATACCTTCAAAACACTCAGCTCTGAGATATCCTTGATAATCGGCCCATTGAAGTGTCCAACGTCTGTTTGGTCAAACAAGTGTTTGGCGATAATCGCGAGTTGATCCAACAGTTCACCTCTTGTCGAATTTTGCTTAAGAACCCCGTAAGCCAAACTGAGCTGATGTTTCACAATGCTCCATACATCGGCTAAGAATACACTCGACTTTTCAAACATGGAGTGCTCTGTTAGATTGTGCCTATTTTTAAATATCGCCGTTATTAAATGGAGGGACGGCATTACATTCTGGGGCTGCGGCTCCGATTCCAGTAGGTATTTCACCTGCAAAATAAATTATTATTAATAAGGTGCTGGTGCGTTGCCTCAAGTATCTATCCACTTATATTTCTAATCGTGACAATCCTAACACAGACGAATGGAGAGTGCGGCGAGACAGTGGCGGCGGTATCGAGAACCACAAAGAAGCAGAACAACTGTAGTAATTATTACTAAGGTGACACGGTAATTTTATTTCATCTTCAACCCCTAACTTCCCAGGAAACCTAGGATCACTCTTTGATCCTAGATTTCGTTTAAAAGAACATATCAGCAAAAGGGTACATATCCCTCCCCCTTGATGAGATTCCGTAAGATGTGGTCGGACTTCCCTTTCCCCTCTCATAGGACAGTCTTCGCCTTCTTCGGAGCACGTTCGCCGGGTGAAGTCCACTGTTTCGACTGTTCCTCGGTCTCTGGTGTGTACCAGTGGATCCATGTTTCGTCGACGGTCATGAAACGACGCAGAAACTCCTTTGGATTGCGCTTAAACAGCGTCAAACACTGCTCTGAAGTGGTCTCACGGTTGCGCTTGTTGTCCGGAGTGAGCTAACGTGGCACCCATCATGCTGACAGCTTTCTCATGCCCAAAATTTCATGCAGGATATGACCCACCCGGTCTTTTAAGATGCCTACTGTCTTAGCTATCTCACGCACCTTCAATCGGTGGTCTGCCAATACGAGATCGTGGATTTTTGTCACGTTATCCTCCGCGGTAGCCGTTTTCGGGGCACCTGGGGGTGGCTCATCAAAAACCGACATGCGACCTCGTTGAAACTCGTTAAACCAATTTTTGATGGTCGCCATCGAAGGAGAAGAGTCACCATAAACAGCATACAAGCGCTCTTTGATTTCGCTGCGCGATTTCCCTTCCAAAAACAAGAATCGAATCACCGACCGACATTGCTCTTTTTCCATTTTTCTAAAATCCACGGACACGCTCGCTTCCACACACGGTCAAAACAAAACTACAAGTCCAATTCGGCTGAAATTTCGACAGTAGCCGTCTACAAGAATGTACTACACGATAGTAAATTCTCTTGCGATAGTGGCGCCATCGGGCGGTGAGGCTAAGTACTTATCGGACTGCCCTCGTATTTAAATACAGAATGAAGTTAGTAACAATTCATCCCTTGCAACCTGTTTGTCTGTCTTTCGTGCCTTGATATCCCAACTTAATCCAAATACAATACATCGCTAAGTATCCTATACTAGATAATAATTTGGTGGATTCCTTTGGTTGCCATACAATTAGGATTATCAGTAGATATAATTGTATATATCGTTTTATTGCAGGCATGAGAAAGTACAAGAAAACTGCATTGATCTCGTGGGCCGAATCGCTGATCGAGGGCCCGAATACGTCTCGGCGAGAGAGTGGATGCGAATCTGTTTCGAACTGCTGGAGCTGTTGAAAGCACATAAAAAAGCAATCCGAAGAGCGACGGTCAACACCTTCGGCTACATTGCAAAGGCCATCGGTCCACACGACGTTCTCAATCGAATCACCGACCGATATTGCTCTTTTTCAATTTTTCTAAAATCCGCGGACACGCCCGCTTTCGCACGCGGTCAAAACAAAACTACGAGTTTAATTTGGCTGAAATTTTGACAGTAGCCATCTATGAAAATGTACTACACGATGTAAATTTCTCTTGCGATAGTGGCGCCATCGGGCGGTTAGTATCGGCTAAGTACTTATCGGACTGCCCTCGTATGCTTCAACTTGGAAGAATTTACATCACCACTAACGGTTATGTCATAATTTGCCCGGCTAAACAATGAACCCCGCGCGCAGCGATTAAAGTAACGATACGAATGGAAGTCTCCCTGACATCTAAAAACTGAAACTAATATTTCACACGGTTAAGGTCCAAAATATACGATACTGCAATAAGTAAAGCAAGCATGAATCTAGGGTCACCAAAGATCAGTTAGTAGGACGTCCTGGTTCAAAATCCGAAGAGAATAGTACGAACAAAATACAACAGGTCTATTTGAAATGTTGTATTTGTGTGACGTGATGTGATGTACATATAGTGGTGATCTGTGAGGGTCTATAATAATCGCCAATTTTGGATATGGCACTAATTAGAAGATGGATTAATTTTTCAACCTAGGTAACCATATTTCGGCCCTTTTCTACTAATTAGCCTTTAATACAACGCTGGTGTTAAATAAATCACTGAAATCACAATAATCTTCTATTCTACGGCAGATATACTTACTTGGACAGGATGAACTAAACCTTGGGCTAATACTAATTGAACCACTTTCATTGTGCTAGTCCGCACAATGGTGCTCGGATGAAGAAATGCACCGAGAATTTCCTTCAGGTAAAGCTGTATCACAGTTGACGCCATACCAGATGAAACGTCACCCATTTCCTTCAGGTTCTCCAGCTTTGATCTTTTAGCCCCTGTAAAGAAAACAAATATGAGCTCTACTAGCATATTTCTGTTTTTATTTTTTTAATTTGATTGAATAGCCAACAAAAACAATTTTATTAAATAAAATACATCAATAATTTGAGTTGTATACATATCAACCAATGAATTATAATAATATTATTAATAAAATTATACGAGTTTCATTACGAGTCAGCGATACTATGTAACAATCTTTTGGCATTCTGCCTGAAGCTCAAAACGTGAAATTCTTCAACATTATTTATTACCCCATTAAATTCTGTTGCTAGCCTGAGAATGGTTAAGTAAGTACTTGCTATAGATGGATTTCGATGTACGATATATCGAAAACATCGATGGTTAGGGAAGATGATTTCTACATCGATGGTACCTTAGCGATTTTTTGTCATTATTGATGTTCCTTAATAGATATTTCTTATCTATAACTTAAATTTTCTTTTAATCCATATATGATAAATAGGTATATAAAAAACCGAACTATTGTCACCAAAATAATAGGTACATTTTTATTAAATATAGATTGACTGTCCATTATAATTGATTTTATTAGAAGAAAACTTACAGGGACTATCACCAAAATAAGTATCGAATTGTTTTTTAAAAGACAATATCGATGATTTAGATGATTTAAATATTGATGATTTGCTTTTTATTTTTTTCAGGCATTGATGTTTGCGTTACAATGTTGTTATTGACAGTAACATAAATGTTTTTTTTTCTTTCAGTATCCATCCTTAGTACTTGCTTCTACCGTGCGTGTGGTAGGTAGAACAAGTGAATGATACAATTTGTCTCGTATTGTGCTTGGTAGGTCCAAGTACGTCAAGTACTTAGGCAGTCCAAGTACGTCAATTAGTGCCCGGAAATCCAAACGATTTGAAAATATATTATAAACAAAAACATGTGGTACGATGAAACGTACTTTTCAAAACGCCAGCACTATGGCAGCAGATCAGTTTGTACATGGCAGCTCCTTGTTCGGGTTCTGAAGTTGGATGTAATCAGCTCATCCAAACGACGAATAAAACTAATTAGCGAAAGATTTTTTTAAATCGGATAATTAGTTGAAAAGTTCAGCCAGATTTAAATTTGTCATCAGTCAATCAGATTTAAATTTGCAACTCAAGAATACATAGTCCAATGTTAAAAAAACTTTCGATAATCTATTTTTCGTATTAATACAGATAGCTAATAAAAAGTTGGTGACTGTACAGATGAAAATGCGGTTTCACAGTCGTCCGTTTGTATGGTAGCTCCCATATTTATTTCAGGCATGGAACCCAAAACCGTATCAGCTCTTTTCATCAATGAATAATACAGATTGATGAAAGCATTCTTGAAATCGGTCAATGTGTTCTTGAATTATAAGCTCTTAAGCCATTAAAACTCAAGAAAGATACTTCAATAATTGAAACTTCTTCGATATTCGGTTTTTCTTTTTAATTCGGAGAACTAATAAAAAGTTAGTGACCGAATAGCAGATGTGATTTTTCAGTCGTCTGTGTGATGTCAGCGCCCTGACAGTTTATGGATGACCATCAAAATCTAAACAGCTTTTCCCATTGATGAATAAAACAAATTGGTAAAAAAAAATCGAATTTGTGAGTTATGGCCTCATAAGATCAGTGTTAGACGAGCGACTCAGGTGGCGTGACCACTCAGTCAACAAATGTTTTCCATATACACCCGCCACACAAGGTGCGCCACAATGTCGACCGTCCGCGACCCAGTTAACGACTTGAGTGTATTGCCACCCAGTCCCATCATTATTTTCAATTCAGTCTATAACAAGCATGCAGTTAGGTAGCGTGCTTCTCGCCAACATGGACATTGTCATTAAAAAATTAATATATGAAATTGAAACAACGTCCAACAATGTCTTCAATCGAGGATAGAAAGTATAAAATAACCTGTAATCATTTTTATTCAGAGAATAGGGTGTACCCAAAATCGCTACTTTTTACATTTTTGGTTACAAATAAACCACAGAAGCTAGCTGGACGGTATCCATTTTTAGACTGATCAGAATAGAAATATAGATCAAAACAATTTAATAAATTATCAATGCCGCTTCCTAAGTGGCAGTCGAGTGGCGAAGGATATGAGGTGGCGCGACCTGGGTCGGTCCACCCGAGTTGCTCGTATGACATTGCCCTAAGAGTCTTAAGCAATTGTAACTCAAGAAAGCATTGTCTAATTTCAAAAATTTATTCGATACTCGATTTTTTATATTAATTCAGAGAAATTATTTAAATTTAGTGACCGTATGACTGAAAATGTGTTTTCTCAGTCGTCAGTTTGTATGGCAGCACTCTGACGTAGTTTATGGACAACCCCCAAAATCTAGTTAGCTCTTCCCATTGATGAATTAAACAGATTAGTCAAAGAATTTTAAAAATTCGCTGTATCATCTAAATGAGTTGTTGATGCACATTATAATGGGGTCGCCATACTACGTTGGAATATTCTAGACCGGCTACTCCCAAAGTATGGGTCGCGACTCACTGGTAAGTCGCGAGCGGATATTGGGTGGGCCCTGAAACTGATAGGACGTGTCGTTCGGCCGACAGCCGAACGGTTACTATGTAATAATTTAATTTCTTGGGATGCTTTCTCTGCCTGTTTGATGAATCCATGAAAGCCCTCCTCCCCTTCACTACCTCATACTTATGTGAAGTGGAATTTTCAGCCATGGTTAATAGTAAAACTAAATACTGAAATAAATATCTCATTCATTGCGATTAAAGTGACTAAAATCGAACTCGACGCTAAAACTGTAAAATGGCATGAAATAGGAAACAAATACATCCTTATAGTTGGATCACACCTTATATTTGGTACCTAATTAAAAATTTCAATTATCATAATTCACTGCCATATTGGTCGTTCATAATGACAATTTGTGATCTTTCTCTAAATAAGAGCAGAGTAAGTTTAATAATAACAATCCTATGATTCTGACCAATTTTAATTTATGTGGAAGAAAATTATGTGATATTATGGGTTGTGAGTATTCATGAAGAGATGAGAGATGAATTCTGTTTTATTTGAGTTAATCCTTAGTCCTACTGATTTAAACAAAGTAGTCACTTGCCATTATCATGTCCAATTCATCTTTTAATTTAGTTATTATTATAACGTCGTCAGTTACTGGGAGACTGATCTCGTCCTGATCTAGTTTTACTGAGTCTATATCCTCCTCAAGAGTCCTTAGCGCTTCATCCATAACCATGGTAAATAATCTAGGCGAAAGAGGACATCCTTGTTTGACTCCTCTACCCTTTAAGTACCTTTCCGACCGTTCCCCTAACCACAAAAGTTAGATGTTCCTTTGTTCATGCAAGCGTGCCACGCTTGTTGACAACCCTAATCGTATTGAAATCAGAGGGGAGGGGATGCTTTTGTTGATGCAGCCTGTACGAAGTGAGTAATCTTTAAGCTAGTAATATTATTTATTTTTTGTCCTTATGAAGTTTCGATAGCTAGTGCACAATGATAATAAATAATAAGTTTTATTCTGGGGACTGATTTTATTGGGCTGGTAAATTTTGATAGAGTGCAACCACCATTGCCATACAAAATAGACAGTGTCAATCTTTATTATAGTTTTACACAGTGCCTGAGTGCGTGTGTACCAGTCGCTGCTGTTAATCTAGAAGCTGTTTGCAGCTTATTTTATGAGAAAAATAAGTAAACATGTTACTACTTCAGAGTTAGTTCATTTTATATTAATTTTTTGATAAAATTTAGCTGGATTCATGTAAAATCTGATACGATAATGAATATCTTTCAGATAACATATCTAGTTTAGAAACCACTAGTTTTGCAATCAACTTACATTCTTTATCTTGTCGGATCATCCGCTGTTCTTCCTCGAGAAGGTACATTTCCACATTGCGCAACACATCAGCTTTCATATCCAGCGAAGCCAAGTCTGATGTCAGCAGATAATGATAGAATTCCTTGAGTTCTGGCTGCAGCATGAATTCGTAATGCCGCACGCAGACAGAACCTATCGCCTTCAGTGTATGAGATTGGAAATCCTCATCATCCAGTTGGAGAAAAAACATTAGCGTCGAGAAGACTTGGTCCTTTATGTCGATCTGTGAACATAAATAACAATTTGAAAATTGACCGAGTTTGTGTCGATGCTCTAATTTAAAAAATTAGTGGTACTCACAGGCAATCCGGTGATAACATGAGGATCAGTGAAGTCGAAATGCCTCAAAAGCAGTCCGACGATAAATAAAGCTCTTCTAAATTGAGGTCGCATGTGTAAATTGCGCGTTCGCTCTGGACTTATTTGCCATCCCTGTTTCCACTTCATCAGAACACCTATAAAACGAGAGGATATTCTTCGTCTAAACAAGCGGCAGTCAACCCCAACACGCGTATCTATTAGTGGCACGCAGACAACAAGTTTTTATTGAGTTGTAGTTAGTTCATGGTTAAGGGGAGTATTGGCAACAAAGTATGTATTTTATTAGTTCAAAAACCTCCCGAACAGTCCTTACAATTACAGTTGGCTTCGAGCAAGGAAGTAGATAGGTGCCTACGTAGAACAAAAATGTGCAAATAAACAGCTAATAAAGTGATCAGAGACATCTAGGTTCGGCGGCCCAGTGCCTTTTGCGAGTGCCTTTTGCGGCCCCAGCTAGACGGTATGCATAATATAGTAACAATGTACGTATACAAAATATGTAGAATCATCAAGAGCAGTTACGTTATATCGAGTGTTATTGCTATCTAGATTTTTTAAAGATGTTACGAGAATTTTTATAGCAGCAGATTGTTTTACAAGAAAAACTGAGTTGAAAATCACCTAATTTTTTTTCTGTTTAAGGTTCCTTTGTTACTGCGGATTTTTTTTAAATCCTAAAGTCGAAATAAAAGTGCTTTGTCCTCAGTAACCAAAGCCTATATAAAAAAAACTTTATTTTCAACTCGGTTTCTCATTTAGAATTATCAACCGTAAAGGCAAATATTCTAACATCTAAAAAAAATTCTCTCGTCAAAAAACCACTCTTTAATTTTATATGTTCGTTTGATGCACAGAATCACCCATTGAAAAAAATAATTTTAGGTCCCAAACAGGCTGTATATAGCTAGATTCCGTATGTATATATGAATAACACAAACGGAAGCTATCTACTGTGCAACAGTAATATTTTAAATAGTTTATGCACGATGAATGAATTAAATCAGAACTGACAATAATCAGAATCGTCGATTATATTTTAAAAGAATCAGAATCTTAATCAATAATCTATCCATCCCTACTTTCAGGGAAATTATACTATTTGGAGGCTGAATCGACCCAGTCGGAGGCTTTCTTGATTATTGAGAATGGTTTTGAGGTGGAATCTTTGTTGCCTTTCAAATGTCTTGCACAAACTGTATTAAGGGTTCGAAGACTACTGTGGAACCCTGATTGGCACGAGCCATTAAGAGACTAATTACCTCAAGGCTAGGACGTTGTCATAGTGGTAGGTGTGCCGTACTGACCTTCATCTAAGGCTGACTTGCAGCTGGCTAAAATATCCTATCTGATCTGTGCATGGGTATAGAGGGGACATGAACTATCCTTCGACTAAATAGCTCCAGTGTGCAGTCACTGGGGTCTGGAAGTGCATGCTGGCAGGGCAGACAAAGAGGGTAGTTTTTATATGGACTTTTACACATATAAAAACTACCTCTATTTAAACATTTCTGTGTGATTTTTACGAATGTCAATGTGCACTCTTCGGTTTAAATTAATGATGCGCTGAATAGTAATTGAAACGGATACCGGATATCCGGTTAATATTAAACTGAATATCCGTCCGGATATTTGGTTAAACCGAATAGATCATTTATTTGGAAAAAATACTATCCAAAATATCAGATGCCTCTAGTGGAAAGGAAAACCATTTGAGAGGGTGGGAAATGAGCGAGAACACATAATTTCGGATGTGTAACTTTGCTTTACCCGTTGACAGATGTCATAAAATACATCAATCAGAGGGTGGGATGTTTCCGCGCTTGCGTCGTTTCAATTAGATCGCAAATTGTTTATGAATAAATAAATAGTCTGTGGACATTATTTGTTTGGACAATGTTGAAAATGTTGTGTAGATCTTTTAAATAGATCTCCACATGTGTACTGAACATATGATTTTTACTCAATTGAATATTTGGTACGTAAACTGGATATCCGCCGGATACCGAAAATGTAAAATATTTCCGGATATACGGTTTAACTGAATACTATTCCGTATTTGGCTTATTACTATCTTAAATAAAAATTCAGTTAAAATATTATTAAAAAAAATGACATCGACAACACAAAAATATCAACAACAAACATACCATGGTATTTTTGAAAGACATCCCTAATTAATTTGAAATTCTTGGTGACGCTATTGACTATGGAGCCGAGGCAACTGAGGCAGCTGCCGATGACCACCTGACCGTGTTGCAGGATCAACTTCACCGAATCTTCTTCTAGTTGTGCTAGGAAAGTTTCGCTGGGATGTTCCATCAGCGGAACTACTAACTCTAATGTGGAGGCAACACAGCTGATTATTTTTTGGTCACTCGCAGTCTGAAATAAAATATAGACATTTGTGAGATTCAGGAAGTCTTACGATATATAACAAATATTACTATCGGATACTGCCTATTTTTTCTTTGGTTTACCAGTGTAACCCCCCATTTCAGTGTTGTCATTAAGTAACAATAAGATTAACCACTCCACCGCTATGCCTTAAAACGGCTCTCAGTTTGGCGACAGGTAGCTGCAGTTACCCAAAACTCCTCCGATATGATCCAAAGTGCCGGGACGGCAACCCAGTGTTATATTGCACTGGCAATGAGAGCACTGTTAGAAATGTCTTCATTTGTAGTCTTGCGTTTTTTCGTTAAAAACTGACAATCGCGTGTGGACATTAATTAATTTGTACAAACTTTCGACGAGAAGAGATGGGCGTTGTGTCTCATAGGTAAAATAGTATATAAAATTAATAACTCTTCCATTTGTTTTAAGACGGTGTTGTGCTACGGAGTCATTAAATCGTACGATAGAGCCAAGTGTTGGTGTGTGCCTCTCTTGCCGGCGACTGCATGATCGTTCAGCAGATAGAGAGTGTGACAGTATCAGACAACCGGCTCGCTCGTGGGCAGAAGTTCTCGGACTGTCATGATGGAATAAAAGCATGATTTCTTACGAAATTGAAGTTTCAATCGACGAACCACTAAAACGCCAGCCTTCACCAGCATCAGCCGAGGGCACTGTTGGCGATCAACTTGCCGCTGCCGCCACTCAATCACGTGTGAAAGAACCAACCCCTTTAGCAAGGTGGCATGTGTGAAATCTAGACTGTCTTCCGACTGGAAGCTGGAGGCGGAAGTTTGCGCCACATCAGTAGCCTACTCCAGCGCTGAGCATGGCTGACTCCATATGGAGTTTCGATACCTAGAGTACTAAAATGGCGCTAAAAATGAAGTTTCATTCCGTGTCCTGGGTAAATATTGATAGAAAGGTAGCCACCGTTATCATGCAAAATAGATGTACCGTCCTTAATTTCGTTTTATATGGAACCTTTAAATATTGCTTGATTGGTGTGTATTTGTCACCGCTGTAAATTTAGAAGCTGTTTTTTAACAGTTTTCACAGTGGTTTTTTAAATAGTTTTTAATGTGGTTATTTAAATATTTTTCAGTGATTTTTAAAATAGTTTCGAAAAACTGTTAGTACTTGATATTTACTCCATTTTACATGGATTTTTTGATAAAACCAGGTCTTTGTAAATAAAAAAAATGACTACATCACAGGCGCCTTGGATTAGACTAGATGCATTGGAGCCTGAGCTTCGGAGCCTAGGCGTACTGTGACTTTTGCAGTTCTTTTGTGCCTCCGTTTGCTTAAGTTCATTCGTTAGTCCTTTGCTTTCTACAATTCCAGTATCATTAAGGGAACAATTTCTCCGATCTCACTAGGGTCCAGAACTTGTCTTCCTAAGTGTCGCTATTTGACTTGAACCTTCAGAACATGGGCTTATCATAATTTATATTGTAATGACACTTACTTTAAAAAATAATTATTTCAAAAGCACAAAGGGTTTTTATTACTAATTCATAAACAAACGCCTGCTTATATTGGTGACTGCATATTCTTTATAGATGCCCCGTCGACCCTCCGAAAATTTCAACTTTATTCCAACCAGCAACTTTAATTTGACAGGCGTTGGGATATTAAAGGGAGTAGCTGGCGAGGGTACTAACAGGTATCATACTTTTGTCCGAGTATTTTTGTAATCGATAATTTGGGTTCAATATTCTTACTCATACGAGCACTTTGATTTTTTACTGTTTATTGTGAAATGTCACCTTTTACTTGCTCATTTTATCAATGCTGTTCTTTCTGACAAAATTAAATATCAAGCAATATTTATGACAGTGCCCGTTGCACGACCTTAGTTTACTTACCTACATCATTTTGATAAAAATATTTTTTTCATTTTTGTAATTCATTATATTGCTTGAATGTAAACGGAATTTCCTACTCTTTTTTTGCCTTTTACAATCCATAGGTCCACGGCTATTGCTTGCTTTCTACTCTTTTTGCATTTTACAATTTTACATAAGCTACCTACTTATCAATAGTCTCGATCTTGACTTGTCTTCAGCAACATCATATTCCCAAATGCAAAAATTCCATCATATTATAACTACAAATACTGCATATCATTAATTACATATTATTTGTTTTATTTATCCACATATTTTAAAATACTTGATACATTGGAGCTGATAATTTTGTTTCGATACTACTCAATACCAAAAGTAGCGATACTTCTCCTTCGATATCTCATTCCTAGCTGTGGGATCCCAGAGTAGTATAAGACGCATAAAGTATCAGCCTGGAGAAAGGTCAGATTGTAGACCCTCCCACTAAGTAAACAGTGAATATGGAGAAGCATGTGGTTCCTGCTTTGTGCGAGTGAGCAAAAACATAACATGCCCACCTGAAGAGAGAAAGAGATTAGTGTTTTGGTAGATTTGAAAATAGTACCTTCTAAGGCGAGGCGAAGTCTGATGATATTAGTTTTGAATACTATATAATATTAGTTTTGAACCTACCGTGATGTTTCTCTATGCTATGTGTTTACTATGTAACAATTTGTGATAGATTAATTATTATTATAATAAAAACAAACCTGGCATTTGAGGCTGAGGTACGGTTGTAATGTGTGCGCATGGCTTACTAAAAGTTGAGGTCTAATCTTTGCGAATAAATGTATAGTGGATAAACAGGCTACTAATCGTTGTGATGTTCCTTGACCTAAAACAATAACAGTTAGAATGACTTATAATTTTTCTCTAGCACATGTCTCATCCAATTTCTTTTCGGATTGGTTCGTTCAACTTACCATCGATACTGCTCTCTTCTATCCTTAGTAAATTTTCCATCAAACAATCGACAATTTGCTGGCAGGCGAGTAGTAATGATTTTGGCGGAGCGAAATGTATTTTGGTTGAGTCTTCTTTATCCTCTCTCGGTTTGAATAACTACAAAATTATATAATTAGTTATGTTTATATAAATACAATAGCTAGCAATGAAAAAGCTAAATTAGTTTCAAAGCACTCAGAGACTAGGGCATTATGAATGAACCGCTGAAAGTATGCAGCTGAGTGGTGCTGAAGGAACTTGATGAATCTTCAATGAAACTCTCTTCTCGTCACCAAAGGTCACCATACCTTGCCTTTGTTGATTGCAAGGAAGCATCAGACTCGGTGGAACATCCGCTTATTGTACAATCGCTATAGCGATGTTGAGTAGACTACGGATACATTCCATTCAGCTTCTGATGAGCACATACACAGTAATGACGGTACAGCGTCAAGGCACCACAACTGTTCTGATTCTCACCTAGGAATGGATTACAAGGTTAATCTTCGAGGGAACAGGGTATGTCCCTACTCTGATTTTGAACCTTTTGAGACTTTCGGAGAAAATCAACAAATTATAAATCAAACATATGGTTTCTCAATCAATACATAGATATTTTTCAATAGATAAATAGTCTTACACTTTGAAGTAATTGCTGAAACCACTCCAATCCGATGTCCCGCGATGAAAGCACGACATCGGTGATGTTGTGCACTTTCCTCGTGAGAGGATCAGCGCTCGGATCGAGAATGGCAGGAGTGTGTCTTCGAACTGGACAAGGGCTGAACCACATGTTTTGGAAGACTTCCATTACGAGCTTTCGGATGCCCTCTTCGTCGTTGACACGCCGGATCATCTTCACGCATATCTCAGGGATCTTAGGAAACTCCGGGCATTCTATGCATATGTCCTTCAGGATTTTGATCACGCGTTTGCGTACCGATACGCCCGTGTCCTTTAATAAAAAGAAAAAACTTTTAAAAAAATTAAAGCAGCGATCTAAAATATTGTGATGATGATGATCGGATAGCTACCCGCACTTAGTTCTAATCTAGGGCCATTGTAGTTTATGTATCTATTGTATCTATTGGCCACCGGTTCAAGGTATAAATCCTGCATCCAACTCACTTAGGAGATCAGTCACAGAATCCACTGCAGACGGAAGCCGCACACATCAGCCTTAGCAGCATCTTATGATCTCATTATTTTCTCTCTTCTTGCAGCCAAAGCTGGGTATGTACATATCGCAAGCCCAGCCGACCATCTTCTATTCTGCAACCTCTGCAAATGGGTTCTTCGACTATCCCTAGTATGTACATATGCTTAACTAGGCAGTGCCTAGTTAGCAGGCCCACCTTATCCCTCGAGTTATCCTTGGAAAGTCACAGGTAGTAACTAGTAAATCTTAGTGTGGGCTCCCTAATGGCATTTTATGCTTGCTCCTCTCCAAATGTGCTTTCTCCATTCCTTGGTTTCGTTACACAAGGCAGTCCATTCGTACCCCGCTGCCAGTGGCAGTGTGTTCTAGTCCGATTGGTGGACATGACGATCCCTGCCTTGCAAGTTTTTCTTTTTCTTCATTACTCCACTGGGGCCTGATCCTTTAACCTAATGGGGCCGCACCTAATTGGGGCCTAACAGGGTCGTGTAGCTCAGGTCATAATGGCCAAATTTGTCATCATAGTCGGCCCGACTCATGACTCAACACCTATCCGTTAGCCTCCCCGAAGATAGACTAACTCGGTGAACTCGATACGGTTGGATCTGGGGGATCACCTCGGGCAGCCATGGACGGTTGATGTATTGGCTGGTTTACCGGTTTGTTCAACTGACAAATAACCGGGGCCGCCTGGAAGCGTAATGCGAACTAAGACACAGGGATAAGTGCCGACCTGTCGTCACCTATCCTTAGAAACGACCCTTTGGTCACCCTATCTCGGGTGGTCATTGCCGAGTAAAGGACGCCATGGGTTTGCGATATTTCCAAGTGACGGAATGCCACGTTATTATGAGAGGTCTCTACCTCTCCGCAAGTGACTTCGAGCCTGGTACCAAACAGGTGTATGGAGAAATCCGTCTAAATTTGGTAGTCAAGGGTGCCCTCTGGGTGTCTCTGCTGAGGCCTCGCTATAAGGGCTAGTGCCTCGCTATAAGCCTCTGAAGGGCAGTGGCGTAACTTGATACGTGGATTTGTATTGCCAAAATTTTTTGAAGAGTTCGTTTGATAAGTAGTAAAATCTTAAAATCAACCCTGTTCCTTTACCCATGTGAGGTATAAAATATTCCGTTTTCATTTAAATAATGTTTTTAAGGATACTCACCAAGATTCTGGTCGACAGCATGGAGTAGTATTTGTCTATGAGATCGGGACGCGATAGTACAAATTTCCCAACGAGGTCGACAGCGGCTTCTCGCACTGACGTGGATTGGTCAAGAAAGGATCTATGCACGCCAGCCTGCATATCGCCTCTTGCCAAAACCGCCGGATCGGCTTCCACAATCAGTGCCAGGCATTTCATAGCTTTTGTCCGGATCGCGATTGTATTCTCGCAGAGGATTAATAAAATCTGAAAGTTATTAAAAATTAAAGAAAATCGACAAATGCTCACCGCGAAAGTACTGGTTGATTGAAGGTCTGTGGCAAACATAAAATATGTATACTTCTCAATCCGCGCAGCGGTCTTACATGCACACAATGACATTACACTACTGCGTACGATGGTAATACATTAGTATTAAGGCAATACATTTTTTGGGATAGTCCACACGAGGATGAGCGAGTTCATGCACCAGAATGAGTACCTTAGAGTGTCAGTACAAAAAGGCTTCATGCGTGGTGTCTCAGGCTGTCTAGAGCACAATGCTCTCCTGGCTGCTGCCATCAAGGATGTGAGACAGAACGAATGCCAAATCAACGTATGCTGGCTCGACCTAGAGAACGCCTTTGGGTCAATCCGACAGTCTGCTCTACTTTGCACTCCGTTGTTACGACTTCCTACCTGTGGTGCATAACATCGTAACCTCCTACTACAACTCTCTGACGTTACATGTAAAAACTCAAGAAAAGACTACCCACTGTATAGAGTATTCAATTGGCCTATTTCAGGGCTGTTGGCTTTCTCCGACGATACTTAATATCGCTTTTAACATCCTGCTGGAAAGCCTGACACAGTTCGATAAGAAGTGGGGTTACCGCTTTAAAACGGATGGTCAGTATACCTCGTCGTGCCTCGCTTTTGCCGTCGACCTGATGTTCATCACCAGGGGCCCCAAACAGCTTCTTAAATAGGTGATTGGAATTTCACGGATTTTATCTAAGCATACCGCGCATTGAAGAATCTTTACACTAGTAAAGTTCTATAATCTCTGCCCTCGGCATGTATCTACTTTTTAATCTGCAATTCGTTTATCGCATTTAATTGAGTATTTTCATTACTAGCAAATTTATTAAAAAATAAAAGATACAAACCTTTTGAAGATATTTATCAAAGCTCTGTGAAAAGGACCTCTTCGAGGCGAGATATTGTGCTATGAGTTCCGCTCCGCTATAATCTATGTACGACTGCATCACTTGCACTTGGCTGCCGCCCTGGTACCTGAACGGCTTTATTTTATCTAAGAAAAAATGCTTCCTTTTATCTACACTCTTCAGCTTGTCTGCATTCGAAACGGTATCCACTTTGGCGGCTCGTTTTGAGATGCGCTCAGAGTCCTCCTCTTCGGAAGCGGATTCCTCCTCGCTGGTCTCCGTCTTGTACTTCTTTTTGCCTTTATGCGGTGTGGATCGCCGGGGGACGGACGGCGTCTTCAGCTGGGAAATGGCATCGCGGTACCACTGCGTTATGTAGAAGTGCCGGGCGCAGCTCCACGCCTCGTCCTTCTGGCCGTTCACAGCCAGATAATCGAGAAGTACTCTTTGGAGAAAAAGGGTCCGCTCTTCGTCCACGTCCGAAGACTCCGGAATTGACTGTGGAAAAATTACAATAAATTTATTGAAACAGCTGTAGTTAAGTTTCTTCGAGCTGCAATATATCTAAGAGTCAGGAAGTATTACTCTGTGTATGGGTGTACGATGTATACTTTATATATAGTGATACTTCTTCAAGAGACTACTGGTTATGGAGTTGAGCTTTGGGACGTTTGTGCGAATCAAACTAAAAAAGAAACATTATTGGGTAAAGCATCAGGTTACAAAAGTGACATACTTTTTCTTATATAAATCTTTTGAAAAATCTGAAAAGTGTAAAAACTATTTACATAGAAGGAAATTGCCCGATCATATGGCTATAATACATGTTTGCATCTGTTGTGTATTGAGCCACGGCATGCTTGGAGTATAAATAATAAACATCACATACGATACAATGGATGAGTGAAACTATAGAGTAGATCTCAACGTGTGTACCGACCCTAAGATGAAGAATGTATTTTGCAAAAAGAAACATCGACATTATTAAAATTTATTTCTCACAGTATGGAGCAAACTAAAGATTACCTGCATAAGAGGCATAAGACAGAATGCAAAGAGTGTGCAACAGTATGCAAAACGCAATCGAAATTATACAATAAACTTGAATGCCTAAATCTGCCAAAATTTGAAAACACATTTGAAATACTGACAAGCCATTCAAGTCTATGATTCGCTGTCATCAGAATCACAATCTGTGTGGATACTGCTTCAAACTAGACGAGGAGAGATTTGCCTTCAATCCCAATAAAAATATATATATACAAGATTATCTATACTATCTGTTGATAAACGACAATAACGTATTAATCAGTGGCGGAACTTCCATAGAAGCCTAAAAGCCGGGCTTGCCTCAGCCGCCGGCTTGTTCATTTTAAAAAAACGCTCGCTTTGATCGAGGTCGCTTCCTCCTTGTAAAATCGCTTTAGTCAAGGGCGGTCATCAATTAATCAATTGTGTAGCGCTTCGGCTCGATAGAGCACACAATATCTTCTATCTCGCTTCTCATACTCGAGCATACCCGAAGAAGTTCGTT
>JAOPUG010000181.1:2150386-2160520 GCA_027564375.1 Micropterix facetella
AATAGGCAGTAAATAAAAGCAATATGATTTTTTTTTAAATTTAAACAAATAAGAAGTTTTATTTTATAGGTAATTATTTTACCTCAAAACTGAGTTGAAAGTAATTTACAACATTTTGGATTTAGGCTTTGGTTAGCGAGAAAAATGTATTTTTAGTTCAACTTTAGGATATACAATTTTTTTTCTCCGTAACGAAGCCTAAATCAAAAAAAGTTTTACATTATTTTCAACTCAGTTTTTGATGTAGGATAATCTCATGTAAAATAAAATGTCCTAAATTGAAACCCAAAAAAATGTTTGGTCACTTTTTGTTTTTTTATGCATGATAAATCATCATTTAAAATCATTCACAGTCCGCCTTTAACAACCTGTATAAAAAGCAGGATGAGTGTTTTCTTTCGAAATGCCATTTTTCCTTGCATAGATCGAGACAAATTTATACCAGGAGGATTGGAGTTTCACAAGGAACTTACCCATATAACAGTCATTAGTATTTTTTTTCATTATTACCGATTTATTACAAATTAATTTCGAGTCATTCAGTTTCTAACATAATGACGCGCATGCCTACATGAAAGAGACAAATAAGACTATGCCACCACGCCGCTATGCTAACGTTGCCAGCGTATACATTAAGCGATTAAAATGTAACGAAACTTTGATAGCGATAACAATCAGCTGGCCGGAGGTGGGGCTTCCGTACTACCTGGCTACTAGCACCCAGCCAACAGTCTCATTCACTACTTGACAAGAACCCAGACCCGACGGTTAGGAGGAACGGAATTATTTATTATTCATCAGCGATTCTATTAAGCGATCGAATTTTGCACTTTATGAAGAGTTCTTTTTGGGATACAGCGTCACCGCTGAAATGATACAGAACTGCTGGAAGATCTGCAAGAAACACCTGAGCCTCAGAAACACAGTAGCCGCTTCGACATTGGACGTAAACATATCACTGGACTGTTTCACTGCTTCGAGTATGACCCAAATTTGTGAAATATTGGAAGAGCCCGAATTGACAACCGTGGATAGTACAGAAGATATTTGTCTGATCTAATCATTGTTGAGACGGTTTACGGTGAAGGAGAGATAGAGGAAAAAGAAGGGAATGGAGAAATGCCTGACCATACTTTTGATGTGCCTCCTACTACAAAAGAGATATTACAAAGCATCGAAACAGTAATCAGATGGGTGGAATCGCAAGAAATGTGGACTGCATGAAAGTGTTACTTATACCTTGCATCATTTAAAAGGGACATGTTAACAAAACTAGCTAAGCCTAAGCATAAGATTTTTTAAAAGTCTTTTTTAATTCTAAACTTAACGTAAGCATAAGCTTATGTGAAATAAACTTTTTGATTGATAAAAAAAAATACTGGTTGAAACTTCATGCTTTTTAATTATATGGTGTACATGGTTACTTAATATCATATGCACACAAGGTAGTGGATACATTTAGTTCTCAAGTGTACCTGTGTGGGCGAAATATTGTACTGCCTTTTGTTATAACGCAGCTCAGTCTATAATGCGGTTCACATTACCGCTTCAAACCTGCGTTATAGCGAGGGTCTACCTTAAAAAAAAACACGTTTTTATTCATAACCTTCTATTAATAGCAGTGAAAACATGAGCCACTCTTTGCCCTCTGCTCGGCGCATTTTGCAGAATAATCATTTAATTTTTTTTCCCAATAAATCCATCATAGTCACCAATTTAAACAATGGAGAGGACCACCTAGGAAAAGAAGAATATAGAAGAAAAATATCAAGTGCAAATGCGGCTTTAAAATGAGGCAACACTGAAATTACAACTTTTCTTCATCTTAAATATTGTTGCCACCAATTTGTCAGGTGAGAACCTTTCGGGTGCAAATGTGTCACATCAGTGTCGCACATTTGCCAGGGGAGAATTTGTCTATCTGTCGTATCTAGAACTTGCGCAAGTAGTTGAATCTAACCATAATAGTCATGTTTTCAGTTAAAATACGAAAATAATAATAAATAAAATTATAAAACTCACTTATAAATCCGTCAACCAATAGAGCAATACAATTTTCCTCGAGATCAGAGACAACAGACTCGAAGAGTTCAGACTGCTGCCGCATCAGTAGATCAGCATACATCCTTCCGTATACAATAGCGCACGGCCTTGGGAACACATCATTTCCGACCAAAATCTTCCGTCTCAATTTTGCTGCAGGTTTACCTTGCGCCAAGCATTCCTTTTCTTTGACTTTAAACTCGTATTGAACATCGTTTTGCGCCTCTAATAGTATTTTTAAGGGTGTTAGCCATTTTTGTATGAAACTTAAACCGCGGCTGAGCTTGAATGAAACTTCGACAATTTTTGATAAGAGTGTTTCGAAGGAGTTAAAAATTTCAGAGTTTTTCTTTAAAATCATGAGTTTTGGCAGCAAAATTTCGAGTTTCGGTTCGAGTATCGCTGGATCCAACTCAAAAAGAGCCGTAAAAATATCCAGGATTTCCGCATCGATTACCACGTCGTCATTCAATAGAACTATACTCACATTTTGTAGATACGAAACGAACGAACGCCGCACTTCTACTTTTGAATCACCATCGGTTAAATATTCCGTGTATTTAACGTTCATATCGACTCCGAACTTTTTCAGATACCGAACAACGTTTAGCAATAAACCAAAAGCGAAACGTGCATCGTGCGACCGCACGGCCGCACGTACATTTATCAATGATTGCTTCAGACCGACGAGTCTGAATACATACATGCAGTAGAGCATAATCAGCTGCGCGTCGGATTTATACGCGTCTACCAACAGTTTCGATAAATCGAGCGCAGGTAAATTGATCATTTTCTCGACGATGCCAATTTCGTCATTTCGCTCGATCGTATTGCCGCGAATCGCGTTAGTGAGATAGGAAGAGAAATACATTTTGCGCGATGGCGACAATATCATTAAATTGAACGTGTCCAAGATGTGTTTGTATATATCGTTGACGCTGGATAAGCATATTAAGTCATTGAATAATCCTTCGTCGAATGCGCAATTGACAAAATAGATTTTTCTGTTGTATCCTTTATAAAACGAGGTCAGATTTTGCAAGGCCCATTTTAGTGCATCTATGTCAGTTGATTCGAGTTTTTTTATATGAGCGTGGAGCAATTTTAGATAAGTAACAGGGTTTTGTTGGAAATATGAAGATATTGAGATGTTTTCACAGATGCAGTTAACGCACTGAAGTAGAACATTATCACCGCTTTTGCCTTCGTTTAAGATTTTTATAAGAATCTGAAAAAAAAAATATATATACAGTGATATTTCCATAAGTGCCACTATGGGGAAACTCTAAACTATAGCATATAGATAAAAATGCTGAAAGAAGTTGTACCATTTCAGGAAAATGGGATTTATATGTTATAAAAAAGGCAGTGCCTCGTGCGCCACCACCGGCTTCCGAAAAGTCACAGAAGCCTGCAATAGGTACGACTACTAAAAATAACTTATACTAACTTTTATCTTCTGTATGCACCTTGGAAAATTAGATTGAACAAGGGACATAGAGAATGACAAGGAGAGTCATCGGCCAGGGTATAGAATCTCACCGCATCAATTATTAAGATTTTATAGTGGCTTTTTATACTTTAACAATTCTAGAGCGCGTCAAAAATAAATTTTACTTGTGAAAATAGATTGCACAAAGTGACAATTTCTATGCGATTTGACAGTTTGTCACGCGCCTGCAGAGGTCGCAGAGCAAAATTACCTTGATGAAATATTTGAAAATCGATATATTCTGTTAGTTTTTATGTTTCCTGACGATTATATTGTGGCAAAATGCATTTTATATAAAACAGGAACAAAAACTGGAACTTTCTCGTCGTTTATTTCTCATATTATCGTTTTATTCAATATGTTAATTTCCTTACAATTAAGCATTTCTGATTGAGTATTTGCATGTTTTGTTTTTTTTTAATAGCATATCGTTAAGAAATATGTGCAATCTTTACTTTTTTTTTTTAACTAGTTGACCCTTGCGCAGCCCACAGGTGGGTGACTCAGACGTGATTCTACAAGTCCGCACAGCACACAGGTGGGCGACATTAGGATGGTTTTATCAGTCCATATATGGGAATATTTGATAAAATCAATACATTTCCGAAATCTGTGTTCCCTGAAAGTTACAATACCAGAAATAAAAAAGTGTGTCAGTGCCAAAAATCGTAAATTAATTTTATTTAAGAAATCGGTACTTAAAGCAATGCATAATCTGGTACTTTTTAAAACTAATAAAATAAGTAATTAATGTCAAATTTGTGACATTGGGGTGCATTTTCCTGAAGTCTTCAAATTTGCTTGAAATAGTTCTAAAAGTGCAAGGCGTAACACAAGATACAGTGAGTATTGTGTGCACAGCAGATTTTCAAAATTCACATGCGCCGAAGCAGGCGCTTCACCACCGTTATAATCTACATAGTAACAGCAGCAGCTTGCCGCCTACCCACAGAACGGATGATGATTGACAGAACTTTAGCCTACCCTCGACAACAGCAGTTGCGACATCGCCAAAACGTCGAGTACTACAAATTTCACATGGTAAATTTGTTTTATCTTATTTATAATATCAAACAGCCGCGATAGTCTTCAATTTCATATCGAAATTTGTTAAAAATTGCTTTGTTTACTTATAAATTCCTCAAATATTAATCTTACAGCAAAATGTTTAAGACAAAATAAAGGAAAACAAAATTCATTACATTTTTGAAATAAATACTTTTTTAAAGTCTAATTAAATAATATTACGTTGTCCTTGTTCCAATATTCAGCTGTTGCTATGAGTTGCAAGTAATAGTGACAAGGGTAGGATTAAAGCTTGTCGAGGATATTTATCAAATACTATTCAATTTTCGCGATTACAAACAACTCACCTCCATAAGTTCCGTTTTCGTTTTGGTGTCGACGGTCTCAAAATTGGACACACTTCTCAAACAATTTTGAAAAGAAAGTAGAATCTGTCTGTATTCCTTCTCGGAATGCTGCAGTTGATCGAATTGCTCAAAATACCAGCGTAGAATCTCCTCCTCTTTCGACTGGAGCGGAAAATATCCGGCCGACACGACATTTTCCGTTAATCGCAATCTTTTCGATAGTGGAACCTCGTCGTTCGCCAAACGGCGCTTCAATTCTGCAAAAAGAAATTATATTCGTGATATTCGCCTTAAAAATCAGTTTTTAATTAATAAAATCGCAACCTAACCTGTAAGCACACTCATGTCGGTTTGTTGACATGTGTTGACATTTGACGTTTGAAGGTGGTGTTGCCCGATTTCTGCCTAGTTTGACTCGGAAAATGGAGCGTTCGATAGCTATATAATCGATGACCGCCACTGGACGCCTTTAGTCAATATCATTAAATTTGGAAATTCGCTTCCAAGCAAATGGAGCGATCACGATCACGATACATACACTCTAATCGACTCGAAAAAACTGAATTTGAAAACAAATATATTTAGCGATTTTAGTTAAAACGATCTACAATATTTTGACCAATTGATACAGCATTCTATTTATGATATACCTACCAAAATGCACTGCACGTGTTAGTTTAACCGCCGAAAAAATAGTAAATTAATTCACCCGTTTATGCCACTAAGAACATCGCTATCAACAGATCTGCAGTCTAAGCCAAATTTCTTGATCCCTCGCATACTAGCTCAAAAATGCATTCACATGTATAATATAAACATCCAAACTATAGCCCCTATACGACGGCAACATCACCGGCTACCTGGGCCGGGTCGCCGGCTTCTTCAATACATGTGATCTGATCCAGTGTGCGAGAGCTCGAGATCCGTGCTGGGACATAGACTTAAGATAATGTATAATGCGTTGGCGAAAGTATAATTTCATACGGAATTCTCAGCTGTGGTGGCTCTTTATACCTTTCTGGACCCGCTTGTCAAGGCTCAGAAGTACCTGGGCAGGGTCATGAACAATAACAGGAAAAGTAGCGATATACATCGGCAACTTTGGCCCGTCCCGTGATTGGTAACTCCTAACATTAAAAATGTCAACCTATTCCAACAAATTTTCAATGTGACCACGATTTAAAAAACACCCACGCTATGATCTACCGCCAGATCCTTCTCCAGGCCAAGTAAACCAGGATGCTCCTGCGGGATTCTGATCGAATTTGTTGCCATCTGGTGGGGCTTAGGGTCACCCAAGGAGGCTGAATATCAAGTTTGGTTTGAGATCGGACCACGGAAAGTCTTCGGACGGACAAACAAACATGCATCTACTATATGGATTGCTGATTCCGTGTCCCTTTTAATCATCCTACGTTATACTACGGACGGGCCAAAAAACCGATTAAATATCCGTCTAATAAATAATTGCTCAGAGTTTTGGACATCAGATAAACTTACACGAAGACCATAATACTGTATTGCCATAAGTTCATGTATCTCCAGAAACTGGCTATACAATATTGTGCAAAAAATTGAATCATAGTAAATTGTTATAGTAAAACCGTTTATTGCTTGTAAAATAATATTTTTACAAAATTATACAACTTATATTATACTAATAAATAGGAAATATGTCCGCCTTTGGCTTTAATAACTGATTTTACTTGTTTTGACATGGACTCCATTAGTTTTTGGCAGTTTTCTGAGATCCTCTCATCCCGATACCAAACCAGAATGACCGCTTCTATCATCTTTGTTTTGTAGTGCAGTCGATTTTGCACAGTTTAGCTTTGCAAATGGCTCATAAATTCTCAATAGGGTTCAGATCGGGTGAATTCCCGGGCCAATCTAGAACAGTTATCTCCTTGTCTTGGAAATATTTCATCACTTCCTTTGATTATGACAGGGAGCAGAGAATGGCTCCTCCTTGGGGTTGGCACTTTCCAAGCTCTTTATTCAAATGCGGTTCCAACATGGATTTGTATTTTTGGCTATTCATCATACCATCGATTGACACCAAAGATCCAACCCCCATCTATGAAAAACACCCCCAAAACATATTTTTCACTGGATGTTTTACAGTTTGGTCAATATGAGCTGGAGTCAGTTGTTCGTTTGAGACCTCCTAACGAATTTAGACCGCTGTCCCTGAACTATGAAGTGATTTTCATCTGTAAATACGACCTTTTTCCAGTTTTCTGCAGTCCAGTTGGAGTATTTTCTGGCCGAGATACTGTCAGTGAAGCTGTTTTTTTTTGTGGTCGAATAGCCCTCCGATCGGATTCCAAAAGTCTTCTATGGACAGTCGAGTCATGTATTGCTACGCCTGATGCTGCTAAGTCTCGTTGTAGGTCGTGACATGTTTTTCTTGAGTTCAACTATTTCGAAGCAAAAAACTATCATCTCTCGGTCTCGTCTTTCTTTTTCTTCCACAGTTGCCCGATCTCTTCGTTTCAGCTGATCCCGTGTCCCTTTTATACTTCAAAATCTTGCTTACTACTCCTTGACTCACTCCACAAACCCTAGCGATGTCTCTTTGTGACATAGACTTGTGGTCATTCAACGTGACTCTTTTCGCGCTTCCTTGGCGTGATATCCATTATGAAAGTTCGACTACACGAACTCACAAATTACTGAATATACGACTTTGAATGATAAAACATCAAAAACTTAGAGTAAAATTTCCGAATAGCAAATTCTAACAACGGGCAGATAATTATAGGTTATGTTTTCAATGCTTTAACACCTGTCTAGTAGTGTCTAGTGACATTACAGTGTTGCAATACGTAAAAAAATTAAAAAATCACGATGATTCCATTAATTTGCACAATACTTTACATAACATCCCGACAAAGAATTCCGCGAAACAATTTCGTAATACATCGAACACTTCCAAATGCACTTCCGTCCGTTATCTTGCTCCCAACCTTTATAACACCGTAAAAAAAACTGAAAATCCAGGACAACGTGAAGACAACCAATATTAAAAAATCTCTAATTATCTAATCGACCTGGGAAGAAAATATACGGAGACCAAAGTTAAATGTATTAATACTTTTAAAACACTCCCATTACTAATTAACACTATATACACGTATGTATTGAACTATATTATAAGGTAATTTATTAATAACATTGCATCATAAAAACTTGTCAAACATCGGCCCATATGATTATTTTATTATATGTATAATAAATTAGGATGTTCAGATGTGTAAAAAACAGTAACATTATGACTTTTTGACACCATCTATTGGCTGAGACAAATTCGTAACGGGGTGAATACCAAGTCACCGATGCTAGGTGGTTCCTATATCGGCCGATAGAGGGTACTGACTGTCGTAACTAAATTAAATAAATAATATTTCTAAAATAATTATGTTGTACAGACCCCCAAAATCAACTGGGCTCTGCATATTGGCCATAACTTTCGATTGGAGAAAGAAATGTTAAAACGGCCGTAGTTTATTCAAGTTAGCATTCATATTAACATCCGCACATCCAGACACCAATCACATTTTTATTGGTTTAGAAGAGTTTAAATGTGAAACGCCGAGAAAAGTGTTTTGAGAAATTTTAAATTTATGTCCTAAAGTACATCTAAACCACAAAAAATATGTGGCTGTCTTGATGTGGGATGTCTAGAAAATTCTTTTTGGGCGATATAATGTCGTTACATTATTTGCACGATTGTATGTAAGACCCTGAGAGGGACCGATGTTTTACAATTAATTACAATTGATTATTGTATACATACATATACATATGTAGGTATGTAACATACATTATAGTATGTATCTAATTATTGTGTGTGAAAAAAATCAATTCATTACAAAGCAGATCCACAACTTATTCAAGAAGTATAAGCCGTTCTTAGCACAGGCGTTTCCTAGTTAGGACCAAAATTCTAATTAGGACTAGAACTAAAATAATATTTAAATTGTGAACAACATTTTTGTGAAAATAAAAATATGGATCTGAATTTAGGCAATAAATTAATATGCAATGTGCTAAAATTTTGCGTTGATTGTGGAATAGAAAACCGTACTTTAGTCGTTTTTGAAGGATGTACCTACAAAACCTTTAATGGATTTTTTTTGCATTACCTCTCTCCTAAACCTTTCTTATTCATTAGATGCATTGAGTAGCGAAACTTAGGTAGGTTCTTTGAATAGCTTCAAAAAACATTATTAATTTGTTAAAAAATGTGTTTTTAGTATTTCGCAACGATGCGGTACAATTAGACAAAAAGTAGATTTCTCCTTCAGCTTATTTTTGTCACTGAACGCGAGATGAGCTATCTGTAGCAACACTGACCTGACCTAATAAAATCTGGAAAAAATGGCGGCCTTGACCTTCATCTGCCGTCATCCGTCCGCCGGCTTTAGTGTTTTGTTTTATCGGGCGAAAAAAGTCGCAAACGCGAAAATACGCAATTTAAACATGTCTACGTGGCAAGCAGAGAAAACGAAGTATTTAAATATGTCGGTTGAGGAGAGGCGCGCGGCTGCCGGTGCGAAAACCGTGACGCTGTCCACGGTAAAAACTTGGAAGGAATATTCGGACGAAGGCGATTTGAAGAGTAAATTCAAGACGAGCGCAGAAGATTTAGCGGAGTTTGGCAAGAGTCCGATTAATCCTTCTTTAAATTCGAAACTGCATGCCAAAGTCTCCATTTTTAAGGGTTCCATCACGAATTTAGAGGTTAGTTTTGTGTTTATGTCATTATTTTAATTTATTCGTATTTTGTGGTAAATTCATCAGATCGGGGTTTCCCGCTCGTAGTAAAAGCAGTACAGTGTCTGATTGCCATATTTGCAAGATAAGCAGAGATAAGACTGATAATAGCGCGCCCGATAAATCCGATACCGGATCATTCAACAAGGTATTTTAATCAGATTTAATGTCCGGCCCCGCCGCTGCCGACGTAAAACATCTATATATATATATATTTACGCTATAGAATATATCACTCAAATTATAAATCTTAGCATAACTTCATAATTCATTCCCTTCTATGTGGAACACCTCCCTTATCACTTTTATTCCCAAAACATCCAACGTATTAACACTAAATGACATCCACCCTACCAGTATCTCACCATGCTTATTCAAAATAATGGAAAACGTTCTAGAACAAATTAACGATTATCTATCTGAGAACGCCATAATTCCACAAACTCA
>JAOPUG010000181.1:2172278-2183633 GCA_027564375.1 Micropterix facetella
CACATGCGAACGTATTTTATGGATAGCTTCTTACAAGACCTACACTTAAGTGCACACATGTTACATGCACACACACATATACTTAATAATGTCTTTATTTCAAAGAGCAAGGAGGGTGTGCAATCCTAGCGCCTTATATAGCGCCTAAAAAATAATAACATAACATAGTTTACATACACAATAATGTTTACTTAGGTAATCTTCGAGATATTGAATGTCAACAATTTAACCATTTATAATAGGTTTATTTTTTTATTATTTTAGATCTCCTTAGAGCGTGGTGAAAACTTGATCCTCGCTTTCAGCGAGAGGCTTGCTAAAGCTCCCGGACAGAAACTGGGAATGGTCGCCTTGCAATCGTAAGATTTCTTTACTGTTTGTCATTTCTCACCCAATTATTTTCATTCTTTATAAAATATTATCATTGGTTAAGAGCTAATAATGCCTAAATTTAAACCTTTGATGTATGATTTTTGAAAACACACCTATTTCTTAGCTTTTGGATATTTAAGTTATCTTTTTCAGTTTCCTAAATATAATTTTAATTATTTATAGGCTATGGAGACTATACAATAATCTGGAGCATAATTCTCCTCTTCGTTACCATGTGTATTACCATGTGGTCGACATTGCCAGCCGGATAGGACAGGTGAAGGATGTATTCACTGGAGTAGAGCAGCTCAAGAAAGAGTTCCAGAGCTGCCCTCCATCCAGTGAGCAAATGCAAAAGCTCTACCGTCTTTTGCATGATGTCTTGAAGGATCAAAGAACGTAAGTTATACTTTTTTGCCTCAATTTTAACAATCAAGTAGAATAAACTCTCCCAAAAAGATTATCTTGATTTTTCTGTATGAAATTAAAAATAAAATTGATTCCAGTAGCAGGAAGAATCCCGAAGAAACTCACACAATCCTATAGTGCATAGGTTTTTCGAGCTGAGGCTCGTTTCTCCTGCACTATTGAAACTTTGAAACTTATGCCTGATTAAAGGACATACAGAGTTCTGTGGTCACTACCCATGTATAGTCATAATGTTGAGAGCAATTGCCATAACGGAAAGAGAGAGTAAAACATAATCTTATTATAGCTGAAATATGGAAAGTTGAAGCTGTTTAGTTACAAGAAACGACATTCTTTAACTATGTTCATAGTCTACAATAAGCTTTGACAAACAATGTTCGCATAGTATATAGACAGCATTAGCCATCTATTGAATGCAAGAGCAACTATTATCAATCTATTTTGTTTGAATGTACAATCCGCGTGTGCGAGCTGTCTGAAATTAAAAAACTTCCTATGCGTCCAATAGCAGCGGGCGTTGGGACAAATCGCCGACGCAATAAACAAACTGAAACTACGAAAGAAAAAGTGACATTTGCTTAGCCACGCCTATTATAAAATAGGACTTGCCATGCCCAAAATATGACTTGTCTATGATTTCTGACCAGTTTATACCTTCGTTAAAACTCCTTTATTAGACACGATTTTACAATGCTGTTATAACTCGGCTATGCCGGGTATAACAATACTGGCGTTTAACCCAGTTATAAGTATATTATTGGTAAGGCTGTTAACAAATGTATTCTGATATATTTCATATATCGCGGTGACGATTTGTTGTTTAAGTAGCACCGGGCAGCAGGTTGTTTCTATGAAATCACATTTCAGGAAATGTTAAAGAATCAAAATGGTGTGTAACTGATTTAGTGCGATGTATGGTCTAATTCAGGGGTCGGCAAGTAATTTTAAATGGAGTCTGGATACTGTTGAATTTTTTTATCGAGGTCTAGAAAAAAGAACTCGTTATACTTACTAGTTTTCAATTTTTATTTTGACTCATTTAAGTAATTATATAAAACACAATAGGTAGATATTCTTAAAAATTAATGCAAGAAATTACACTTGCGGTCTTGGGCCAGTTTTTTATAGTTTGGTTCCATGTGACGAACAGCAATGCGAAGAGTGTCTTCAAGGTGGGCGATATTTGTTCTTCAAAAAATTCATTTTTGAGAGAGATGGTTGACATACAAATGTGATATAGCCAGGTTAATAGCTATTTTTTTGCAATTTGCATACTTTTCTGAAACATGTGATCCCCAAAATTCTTCAGTGGATACAGTTTTATACATTTGCAAGGAAATATCTTGTAAGTCAATTATCTCCATTTGAAGTAAAAGCTTTGAAAGACTGAACAACTTCGTCGCCACGTCAGTCCATTCTGCTGCTGCATCAGCTTCATAATGTGATTTAAGGAATTGAGACAGCTTCCTTATCTCTGCAGTCGTGGAATCTTGCAGCAAATTCCTTCCCAAGATCTGATATAAACCTTAAAAACACTGTAATGTTTTCTTCAGAGTTCTTCTTTTTATATTCAAGAATTGTTGAGATATGAATAAATTCTTGACTTGCAATATCTTTTTCAAATATATCCAGCTTGTGGCGGAAAGCAGACACATTTTGTATCAGATCACATATTAATTTCTTATTTCCTTGTAACTCGGCGTTGAGGGAATTGAAATATTTCAGGATATCTTTCAGGAATGCTACAGCTAGCATATTGCGCTCAATTGTTATGAACTTCGATTGCTTCCTTGTTTCTGCGTATCTGCATAAAGGTTTAACAATTTGACCATTATTTAGCCACTGAACATTGTTGTGTATACGCCGAATCACATTCAGAAAGAAACTCTTTGAACTGTCGGTGCTGAAGAGCAGAATGAGACCTGATAAAATTGATCAACTTGACCAAGCTGTCAATTACTTGTTTCAGAGTAGCACTAAGTTTTCCACGAAGGAATGTCTGGTGAACTATGCACTGATAAGATATTAGACCTGCATTCTTATCCCTGATTCTTTTTACTAATCTTTTTTCTTTGCCAATCATCGCTGGGGCCCCATCAGTTGAAAGAGACATCATTTTATCATAACTGATCTTTGATTTTGCTAATTCATCAAACGTCTTTAATAAATCTTCTCCGCGAGTCTTACCTTTAAACGGCAATATTGATAGCAATTCTTCCTTGTACGCTTTACTTTCAATATCAAGAAATCTTACGAAAATAAACATTTGTTCATCATCAACAATGTCACATGATTCATCAAGTGCTATGGCGTAGCAAGGCGGGCGCCTTCTGTAAAGTTCGAGCAAACTGCTTCTGTCATCAGCAGCTAAAATTTCGTTCTTCTTGTATTACTTCTTGCCAACAATGGAATACCTTGAATTGCAGCGACAACATCCTTTTACTCATCAAAAAGTTCCGTGGCCACTTTCAACATGCATTCTTTTACTATCTCAGAGTCTGAAAATAGCTTCTGGTGTTTATTAGACGTCCAGCACACACGCAACACTGCTTCTGCAGATTTTTCTCACTCGCTCATGCAGCGAACTAGTAAGGACATGCTCTTTTTGTAAGAAGTTTAATATACCTGGAATTTTTCTTTACGAGCTTCACTGCCAAGGGTACTCTTTGTTCTTCTTTCTCTCGACGCCGGCATTTTCAATAGACGTTGTCACACTGGTGATTCTATTTACACTGCTGAACAAAGAGGCCAAGCATGGAAATTATTTTTATTATTAATTATTTCATTTAACACCAAGGAAACTATTTTTTCCCTTTGTCTGCTATCTATGTATACTAGCGATGGGTCATTCCGGTTCCTAGTTGGAGCCCATTTCATTAGCTAAGAGCAGATCCGGAAGAGTGATTTCTATTCCGAATTCGAACCTGGCAAATATCCCACCGACAGCCATTCCATTCCGAGTTCCGAGGAGCCCACTACTCCTTTGGCTTCACCACTCCACCAAACCGATGATTCATTTTCTTTTAATAAACCAGTTGATAGGGTTCCTACAATTGGTATAGTCTAAATTAACTAATATACAGTATTGTGCAAATTAATGGGATCATAGGAAATTGTTATAGTAAAACCGTTTATTGCTTGTAAAATAATATTTTTACAAAATTATACAATATATATTATACTAATCAATAGGAAATAAGTCCACCTTTGGCTTCAATAACTGCTTTTATTCGTTTTGTCATGAACTCCACTGGTTTTTGGCAGTTTTCTGAGATCCTCTCATCCCGATACCAAACCTGAACGACTGCTTCTATCATCTTTGTTTTTGTAGTGCAGTCGATTTTGCACAGTCTAGCTTTGCAAATGGCCTATAAATTCTCGATAGGGTTCAGATCGGGGAAATTCCCGGGCCAATCTAGAACAGTTATCTCCTCGTCCTGGAAATATTTAATCATTTCCTTCGACTTGTAGCAGGGAGCAGAGTCCTGTTAAAGAATTGCTCTTCCTTGGGGTTGGCACTTTATTCAAATGCTGTTCCAATGTGGATTTGTTTTTTGGCTGTTCATCATACCATCGATTGACACCAAAGATCCCAACCCCCATGTATGAAAAACACCACCAAAATTTTTTTTGACTGGATGTTTTACTGTTTGGTCAATATGAGCTGGAGACAGTTGTTCGTTTTGAGACCTCCTAACGAATTTAGACCACTGTCCCTGAACTATGAGATGAGTGTTTACTGTAAATAAGACCTTTTTCCAGTCTTCTCCAGTTCAGTTGGAGTATTATCTGTCCCAGAACAGCCTCTGTTTCTTCATGCGGTCAGTGAGAAGTTGTTTATTTTTTGTGGTCGAATAGCCCACCGACCAGATTCCAAAAATCTTCTACGGACATTCGAGTTATGTATTGCTACGCCTGATGCTGCTATGTCTTGTTGCAGGTCGTGACTTGTTTTTCTTAAGTTCAACTTGCTATTTCTAAGCAAAAATCTATCATCTCTCGGTGTCGTCTTTTTTTTCTTCACAGTTGCCCGATCTCTTCACTTCAGCTGATCCAGTGTCCCTTTTACGCGTCAAAATCTTGCTTATTACTCCTTGACTCACTCCACACTCCCTAGCAATGTCTTTTTGTGACATGACAAACTTTTCGCGCTTCCTTGGTGTGATATTTCGACTACACAAACTCACTAATTACTGAATATACAGCTTTGAATGATAAAACATCAAAAATTTGGAGTAAAATTTCCGAATAGCAACTTCTAACAACAGTCAGATAATTATAGGTTACGTTTTTAATGCTTTGACACCTGTCAAGAGACATTACAGTATTGCAATATGCAAAAAATGTAAAAATCAGGATGATTCCATTAATTTGCACAATACTATACTTACTTGTTGGTAAACACAACATTAAAATCGAAAGAATTCCAAGCTGGTTGTTTTAACTGTGATGTCTATAAGTCATCTTGTTGTGTGGATTTGAATAATTTTACACCTAAATAAGAGCATAATCTTTTTTGTGCATAAAAAATGCATGGATAAAATCAGAGTTAAATTTGGATCAGTATTAGTGATTCAAGTGGAAATTCACTGCACCTCTCGCATCGCTTTTAGAAGCATTTTTCCTGCTACCCTAAGGATGCCAAATTTGGATAAGGAAGGAAAGTTGTCAAGGAAAAGACTGCTAGATCAATCTACAGCAAATATACCTACATTGCACACCACTACAGCCTTGGCTCACCGCACACACGCCAGCTGATCCAATGACGAAAATAAAAAAGTAAACATTTCGCAGACTCGTCATTTTATTTCAGAAATAAAAATCATCACAATATTTCATTGAATTAAGAGATACTTCTACTTACATACAAAATTATAAACTATAATTTAACAAATAATGTTTTCGATTACAATAATTAATTATATAAAATCGCCAACTAGAACAATTTTGAAAATCGCACTGGGAGACATATACAGATGTAAATAAAAAAAAGCTACTTCGTGCGATGCGATCGCAGTTGTTTGAGTTGTGAAAGCTCTTGCGGTTCTCGCGCTTATCAAATATACTAAGAGCCGCACTTGTCAAACCATTAAGAAGAACTGCAATCTAGGTATTTTTTTGATATCTTTACAGAAATGCTAGGTGTAAAATTGATTACATAGATTTACATACTATTTCAAAAATAACTTCAAAGAAAATAAAAAGACATTTAGAGCTTATGACTTCTTTAGAGCTTATGTTCTTATTCGCAATAGTTCAGCGTTTCCCAAACTAGTTTTGCCATGGCTCGGTTATTTTTAGGGCCTATTCTGTAATAGGTAATATTAATCACCACAGAAATACACACACTCTTTTACTGGCCGCTTAGATCAAACTCAGCGACCGTATGACGAAGAGGAGCGGTGAGAGCGGGGCGCGGGGCGAGTACAATAAAAACAGCGGGACGATTCATCACTCGTCTTACTGGATACCGCAGGGCGCTCATCCCTGCGATGCCACACCCAGAAAGCCAGATCAATGGGTCCGGCTCACATGAAGCACCTCTAAAGTGCAATTGCCCAGCGGTAGACGTCAGACGATCACTCGTCAATACAGCGGTGTTTGCGCTGATGAAAACATCGCGTCTCTCTCGCGCTTCATTTATGAATATGTTTAGTTTACACAACAAGGAGACATGTTGCGACCTGATGCATGGTCGTGATCGACCATATGAGAAACTCTGCAATAGTACATTGGGTTTGGTTTTGCAGATACAATATTTTCAAGGAATTAAAATTTCTATTGAAGTACATGCAAGCATTCTCAGTAATCCAACTGATTTTTTACAGCGGATCATCCATTTCAGTCGATAAAAGAATGACATATCAGTGCCAAGCTGAATTCTTTTATTATAAAGAATTGTGCTCTTTTCGGAAGATTGCAAAGTGATATTTAATTTTGGAGGATTTTTTATCTTAAATGGTAATGCAATAAGCACCATACTTTATACAGAATGACATAGAAACACTTTAAATGTATATATTTTCTTATGTTATAGCATGTACACTTATAAGGCCATCTTTCTGCCCTCGATGGAGATTTCGACGGCTCTCCGAGAGGACTTCAACCGCTTCTGATCGATGAAACGTTTCATGTGCTTCTCGTAACGGTTCATCTTTTTCTTAGTCATCTGTCGCAAATAAAAAACGATCATCAGAATATGTCTGAACGAGAATTTTTGTCGAGAAGAGTCAGAACGGTTTGGGCGGCCGTCGCAACAAAATCCTATCTAGATCAATGCAATACAACCCCTCGATCGGGACCAATATAGCCAGGTAGATAGTTTTTGTTTTAACGTTTTTGGATCTACTCTCATCGTAGTTCTACAATTTTTGGTATGTTTATTACAGAATGTCTTCTTCTTCATCCTAGCAAGCTGACACATTCTAACCTAGGCTTCGCCGGGTCGCTCAGTTCTTCAAATTATTTATATTTCTGACGATAACATATTATAGGATTCCGATGATAACCTTGACTATGTGGAAACCTTCTCCGAATCAAATTCACATTATGAATCATAGATCAATTTGATGGATGTGGAGCTTGATAGGCCATTTCAAACTTGTTTATATGGAAATCCTGCGTGCAATGCCTATTCAAAGGCAGCAATAACTTCGAAAGGAGTTCAAAAGGACCAAGACAGAATTATAGCATGTGAGGCGAGGATTGAAGAAAAACAGTAACACAAATATAGTCATCATACTTCGGAATAAAAATATTAAATATTGGACGCCACTTTATTTTCACTTTTTATAGGGTTTGAGAACATTTGAAGCACACAAAATCTACAACATACTTGAACAATTAAACATTTACACACATGTATGTCTTCTTAGCACATGATGCCAAATTAATATTTCTCTGAATTTAAAGTATGTTTCCTTGCAACGTCTATAGAGGTCTCACAGACCGGTGTTACCAATAGTGAAAGCAGAAATCATGTTACAGGTTGAGAGTTCTAGCATAAAAAATGTGACGAGTGATACTAAAATTAATGGCAGGATCGACAAGATTCCATTTTCAGCGCCTTCAGATCATGAACATCCAATGGTCGGACCGTACGGGCTAAAATTCATAACATAGAGGCACGGCAGCTGCACTGGCGCGGACACGTGTCCCGGAGGATGCTCGAGGAGAGAGCGACAAAGCGCATCAAGACAGAAGCTCCTGTGATACAAGGATGTGCAAAAGCACCATATGTAGACGTGGAGACAGCTAGTAAGACAGAGCACGGATGCTTTCAAAGGCAGAAGGAAAGTGGAGCTGAACCTTTAAAGAGACATCTTGACATACCCCAAGTGTACTCGCATCCTTCTCATCAAGGCGTCCCCCTAACTGAATCGTGAAACTCTGTCGACGCCTTAGCCAAAACCGGCTGGAAGAACATTACCATGGATTTCTTTTTAAGTAAAGCTACTCACCCTGGACATATCGACGTCGCTCGTAGACTTTGGTCGAACGACGTACTCCTTGTTGGAAGGCATAGGAACCCTCGCTCTCGCTATCCAGCCTTTTTCACCAGGCCTCAGAGCCCTAAAAACAAAGTTAAAATAGTAAGGCTTCAATTAACTCTGGCAAAGATTTTTTAACTCTATAGGCGGACCACGCTAAAAATAACCATCTTAAGTTCGAACAGTCATCGGCAAATCCTCCAAAGGAAAGACCCACTGCTAATTTAAAGCGGACCTTAGTGCAAACATTTTCACTGCCTATCTGTAGATTAGGAGGGCATTGTATACCACGCTGCAAACAAAGCAATCCTCGATAATGCAGAGCGTTTACAAATTTGTATTTAAACTATAATGTATCAGCTTCACGAAATAGCATGCAATGGCTGCAGATTCGAAATCGCAGAAATGTAAACATCCTATCCTTGTTGCACAATGTACTCAATAATCCCACCTCACCGTCTTATCTGAAGGATAAAGTAACCCTGCCCGGAAGCCATGATCTCCCACTCCGATCAAGTCAGAATAACATCAATAGCATCCGAAGTCACAAAACTTTCTTTCTGTATATACAGCTCAATTATGGAACCAGCTCCCTCCAAATATCAGAGGTGTGCAATCGCTCTGTTTTCAAGCTTCTTCCACCCCTCCCATCCGCCCTACGTAATACTACGAACGGGCCGTATAATATGATGCATGCTGTGCGTGTTTGTTCGTTGGCCCGTATGTCTGAAGACTTCCTGAAGTCCGATCTTATCCAAATTTGGTATGCAGCCTCCCTCGAAGATGGATCGGACCAATAGGTAGAAAAAAGCATAGCATATATGAGTATTTTTGGAATTGTGGTGATGAGAGAAACTCGTTGGAATAGGTTTTAAGTCATTTTTGATAAGTCAGGGGTTACCAATTACGGGACGGGCCAAAGTTGCCAATTTATATCGCTACTTTTCCTGTTATTTCCTTTATATATGACATAGTGTTACTTTTTTTTTAACATTTACTAAACATTAGCTCTTTTTAAAGTAATTTTAACAATATTTTTATGTATAGTATTTAATTAGTAAATCATCATCTTTGAATTACCCGGCAACTCTCTCAAAAATACTATGATTGATTGTAAGAGACTGTCGTAATGTTATGTCTGCCATTGTGCAAAACTGTAAATTTTGTTCAATAAAGAGTATCAAACCACGCGGTCCGAAGTTACAGTGTGTTCAGATTCATGCATAATTTTCATTGTTTAAATCCTTACTTTTCCTCTCCTTGGCCGGTTATTAGATCGGACTTTCGTTTCTTCTGTGTGGATTCACCCTCATCGTCATCGTCGCTATTTCGCCGCTTTTTTGACGCTGAAGACATTTGCGCGTCCCTTTCCTGACGCTCTTCTCTACTCATGGCTGAAAGAGAACTATTATTAATCATACTGTTACTGTTTGAGACTTTATAGGGACAACCTATGGAAACCTCATATTAAGTACAAACGGAGCTGCCATGGAATTCACCGACCAAAGTCGGGGCCATCATAATACTATTTTTACACTTCTGGGGGATGAGCGATGGACTCCGGACTAACGACCGGCCATACAATAAGGGCCATCTTCCGAGATAAGGAGTAAAGAGTTATATTTGGACGGAGAGTTGTGCATCCGAGACTTCTGAAGAACAGATACTGTTTTGAGACCAAATCGACATCTAGAATCGAATCTGAAGCTTTTTCGATTATTGAGAAAGTTTTGTAGTGGAATGTTTTTTGCTATTAGAGCCATCCCGCACAAATTGTATTGGTGGCTTGGAGGGTAATGCCAGACCCTTGTTGGCAGGAGCCACTAAGAGGCTAATTACGTTGCGAATAACAGCAAGGACTTTGTCCTGGCGGTAAGTATACCGTCCTTGATCTAAGGC
Source organism: Micropterix facetella (assembly GCA_027564375.1). Lineage (NCBI taxonomy): Eukaryota > Metazoa > Arthropoda > Insecta > Lepidoptera > Micropterigidae > Micropterix > Micropterix facetella. Next base: position 2,182,469 of record JAOPUG010000181.1, read on the forward strand.
TGCTTTACAGCCAGCTAAAATATGTCTAGCTGTACAAGAGGTATTGCTACAAAGGGTACATGAACTATCCTCTGAAGAGCTCCAACGAGCGAGGTTACTAGGGTCTGGAAGTGCATGCTGAAAGACATTTAAATACAATTTCTGCATCTCTGGTGTCCAGTCACACAACATTACCTTCCAATGCATTGAAGGGGAATGCAAAAGTCCCCAACTGTAGTCCAGTCATTCTGGCATTGAAGCCATGTTGTTTTGTTCAATGAAGGCAGAGCGTAAATTGAATTAACCAAGTGGAGCTGCTGTCCGATGGCACAGCATAATAATACATACATCGTAATAAGGTTATGGAGAAAATTGTGGCTGAGTACCTTAGCAAATTTTTAACCTTTGCATACTAAATAAGTAAAAAACAAAACATGAATATTTAGATGTGGAAATCTTACCTTTAAAATCGGCGCTTAGATTAAATATAGGCCTGGCCCATTCGGAGATAAGTCTACCGGCTCTGTCCTTATTTTGTTTAGTTTCCTTTGGATGCTTATATAAATACATAACCGCTTTGCCTATACCAGATTGCTTCAAGTATGATTTGTCTATTGTGGGAAACTGAAAAAAAATAAATTAACTCTCATTCATTTGAATATCTCGAGATCTAAAGCGATAGCATACATTTGTTTTTGACTTTCTAGCTGGAAATTGATAATATCGAATCGATTGGTACTCGGTTCTCGAGTAATGAAATTGCTATTGCTATTGCTATTTTATTTATTTATTTATTTCACCTACAATTATGTAGTTTTACATATTTGCATTACAATAATGCAAGTGAAAAGAAATGGCGCTATAGAGGGATTGACGGTGAGAGAGCATTCTCAGTCCAGAGACTGGTTTTAAAAGCGCCCCAATAAAATTACCATTGAAATGGTATCAGAAATTTCTCTCGCCGCCGAACGACGTGCCACCCCACTTGATCATTTACAAACATGATTGGTTTAAACAACAAGGAGACAATATTGAGATCCGGTATTTTTTTTTGTGCCCCAGTGCCGGGTCACGACACACCATATGGGAAACGATGCTCTAAGAGTTAAAATTTTTACAGATTTCATTATATTTTTAGCAAATAATCAGTAAAAATATCAACAAAAAATTAAAATAGGATAAAACT
>JAOPUG010000181.1:2239410-2252362 GCA_027564375.1 Micropterix facetella
AGACTAACACTATATTTTTACATCATTTCCGTGGTAATCTGAACTCTAGGGAGAGCTGCTCATCTAGACAGCATATTTTACAAACTCTTTTATTCGGGGTTCGTTGCAATATTTGACGCATAGGGTGTATAAGTCTGGATCTAATGTATGTCCGGCCGCTACTAGAAAGTGACTATAAGATTTGGAATCCCTATTTCGTGAACGACATCAACCAACTTGAGAGAGTGCCGATCCAGAAAGCTACTGCAGACACTAAGATAATTGAGTTACGAGGAGAGGCTACGATCGAAACCGATCGGATACTTTCAGGATGCTACATGTGCTGACATTAAACGAATGTATACATTTATTTATTTACTTCCGCCCACCCTGCGGGGGAAGTCATAGCGGAGCAGTTTCTGTATGAATCCACATCAGCGTTGTGGATGAATGGATCAAACTGGACAGTGTCATCAAGTGTGAAAAGACTGACTGAAAACAATCGCATAAGGCCACATAAGCTTATACAGCTCGACCGTTTATTATTATTAATAATAATAAAATATGACAAACAACACTTACTAAATGTCCGTCCTTGTTCTTCCACATAATCTGTGCCTGGGGAATGTTTTCTTTGGAATTGAGACAAGTCACTTCGTAGGGGTCCCACTCCTGGGCTATGAGAACTCGCTTTTCTGGGACAATTGGCTCAAAATCATGAGGTGTTATCGGCTTAATATCTGAACAAAAAAAATATTACATTTTAAGCAAGGTCAGTCACTTACTCTGCTCTGCTTTTTGGCCCGTCCGTAGTTTTAAGTAGGACATGCCATAAAGTCTCATGCATGCTGTGCGTTTTGTTTGTTTGTTTGTTTGTTTGTTTGTTTGTTTGCATGCCGTAAGACTTCTCGTAAACCGATCTTAACCAAATTTGGTACACAGCCTCCCTGGGTGACCCCGAGCACCACCAGGTGGCAGTAAATTCGATCCGAGTCCCGCAGGTGCATCCTGGTTTACATGGCCTGGAGGAAGATCTGACCAATAGGTAGAGCAAGAAAGCGTATATGGGTATTTTTGGAATTGTGGTGACGAGAGAAACTTGTTGGAAAAGATTTTAAGCTATTTTGGATAAGTCAGGGGTTATCAATCACAGGACAGGCCAAAGTGGCCGATGTTTATCGCTACTTTTCCTGTTATTAACCTTTATTTTGGAGGAGGAAACTTATATATTTAAGGAATTACTATATAAATACGAAAGTGAGGAAAAGAGAAAAGGCGTAAACTATCAAGGTAAATGCAGATGATACTGTACTAATTTTCCAGCAGTGTGGCAGAACCCAATCTGCTCATTGACGGTGTTATGAGTTTGACAAATAAATACCAAGTACATTGCGAACCCCATAAATACCAAGTACACTGCGAGTCAAACATCTTGAGCTCTCGACCACAGTCTCAAAAATGCTTACACATATTACACACAAGCTCGTCACAAACTGCACATGAGAAAGAAAATCAAATGGCCCCGTGCTAGACTAGAGCCGCTATATGTCCTTCCTTCTCACAGGTACAAAATATGTCTGTCCCTTTTTTGGTTTCAGTGCATTGGTGTTCAATAAAAGCAATACGTGTGACCTGAGCATGTAGTTGTAGAGCTCAAGATGTTTGACTCGCAGTGTACAAGATAGTCAGTAAAGTACCCGTCATAGTTACAGTTTCAAATTTGACTGGAGAAGACAGATAATATTATTTACCTGCAATTTGAACGAATTAAACTGCATTCTTTAAGATAAAAAGGTATTTTGTAGAAGAAATTTCAGCCAACACTTGAAGATCAGACTCTAGGATGCTACGGATTTTAAATGTTATTATAAGGGATGGAAAACTGGACACTTACAGACACTTGAAGCCTTTGAAATGTGGATCTATCCGAGGATACTATGTATAAACGTTGTTGACAGTCAGGAATGAAGATGTGTTCAAGCGTTTGAGCGGGAACATAGAAATATGGAGGCCAATAAAGAACCGCAAACTCGGATCTTCACTCATCCTGAAGGATACATGATTATGCATCTAATAATTCAAGGCGACAGAGTCAGAAGAGGATCGGGACGAAGAAGAATATCTTAACTCTATAATGCACGGAAATGGTTTCAGAAATCTACAGTATCTTTGTTTCGGGATGCGGCCAAAGTTGTAAGCCATTGTTTGGTAGTAGATGTGACACTAGAAGAAGACCCAACTATTTAATATAAGGTAGCAGTTATCTTATGTTATTGAAAAGTTTAATTTTGCCTGAAAAAAGTTTTAAAAGAATACACATAAAAATAGTCTTACAAGCGACAGTCAGTTTTGCGGCATATCTCTGTAAGGATGTCTTTTGGTCGTTCCTGTACGCCACACAAGAATAGAAGCCCTCATCGCGCCTCGTTAAATTTCTGATGATTAATGAACCGTTCTTGTGTAGTGTGAATCTGAAAAACAATAAACAAATAAATGAAAAAAAAAAAGGTCATGAGTGAGTCTGACTCGCCGTGCCGAGGGTTTCGTTGCTAATTAGCCCTCCAATCGCAGGCAATTTTCCTATTTTTTAAATGTAAAATCGGGGCCAATTTTATTCGACTCAACCTCGGAATCAACCTCGAGAATCCAATCTTAAGCCTTCTCTATTATTGAAAAAGGTTTTGTAGTAGAATGTTTGTTGCCTTTAGAGCCATCCTGCACAAACTGTATTGGGGGCTTGGTGGGTACTGTAAAACCCTTGTTGGCATGAGCTACTGAGAGGCTAATTACCTCGCGAATAACAGCAAAGACTTTGTCATGGCGGTAAGTATACCGTCCTTGAACTAAAGCCGCCTTGCAGCCAGTCAAAATATGTCTAGCTGTGCAAGGGGTATTGCTCCATCGAGCGAGTTTACTGGGGTCTAGAAGGGTATGCTGTGGAAGTGTAGGTATTATTCTACGATACAGGTCGTAACTTATCCGTTCCTGTCGGCGGAAATCCGCCGTCGACTTGAGAACGTGGGAAATCTGACTCTCAATGTTGTGCAGCACAAGAAAAGGATTCAACAGGGAAATAGTGAAACTCTAGTTAGTTTGGCACAAAGCTGTGTGAAATAGGTTCATAGGCCTGGGTTTTCAGCTGGACACAAGGAGAAGCATTTGTGAAAACAAGTAAGGGCTGTCTAAATTGTGTATAATGTTATGGAGAACTACATATCTGAGAATTGCGGTCTTCTAGACTGTCATGCCATATCTTTTTAGGCTGTCCATGTAGTTTTTATCGGTGTAACTCTCATAAGTCACTTTGGCATTCAATTTATTGAGTATACAAGCAGATTAAAATATGTATTAATTACCTCTCATTATTCTCAAGAGGTACGTTGAGGTCGTTTTTGAACCATTCCACAGAATCAGCCATTTTATACTGGCAGTTAAAAATTGCAGAAGCTTTTGGAGGTAGAAGAAGGTCCATAGGAAGAACAGCGATCGATGGAACTGAATCATCTGCAAAATAAATTATATTTATAGTAAAACTTTAAAATAATGCTCCCATCTGTAGTTCTAAAGTTTGACTACTTTTTGGCCCGTCCGTAGTGTAACATAGGATGAGGAATATAGTCTGATGCATGCATTCCCGTGAACTGATCTTTACCAAATTTGGTATGCAGCCTTTCTGAGTGACCCTAAGCACTACCAGGTGGCAGCAAATTCGATCCGAGACCTGCAAGTCATGATGCAGGTGCATCCTCGTTTACTTGGCCTAGAGGATAATCTGACCAATAAGTAGAGCAAGCATGGCGTATATAGGTATTTTTGGAATCATGGCGACGAAAGAAACTTGTTGGAATAGGTTTTAAGTCATTTGGGTGCTGCTGCAGGTGTATCCTATTTTACTTGGCTCGGAGGAGGATCTGATCAATAGATAGAGCAGGCATAGCGTATATGGGTATTTTTGGAATTGTGGTGATGAAAGAAACTTATTGGAATAGGTTTTAAGCCATTTTGTCCCGTCAGGGATTACCACTGAACGAGCCAAACTTGCCGATGTGTACTTTTCCTGTTATTAATATAACATATAACAAACAAAAAAATACACATTTTTTTTTCTATTTATAGTGTTTGTTTAGAAATAATCGATGACTTGAGGTGCGGTAAATTTCAGGTTTAGATATTTTTTCTAGGAAGGAGTTGATTATTTTCCTAGAAAGATCAATATATTTAAAGAGGTGAAACAAAGATTTGAAACACAGTTTGTACTCATGGATATTTGACTCCCATGGAATTGCTAATTCTACAATGAGAGCCAGCTTCTGAGATAGGGAGTAAAGTGTTATATCTGGATGGAGGGCGTGCATCTGAGACTTTCAGAGAAGTGATACTGCTTAAAAACCGGATGGAGATCCAGAATCCAATCTGAAACTCTCAAATATTGAGAAGGGTTTTTGAGTGGAATATTTTTGCCTTTAGTGTTATCCCATACAAACTGTATTGGGGGTTTAGAGGGTTACTGTCAGAATCTTATTGGTCCAAGCCACTAACAAGTTAATTATCTCGCGAATATCATGGCGTTATTAGGTGTATTGGCAGGCTTGCAGCTAGCTAAAATATGTCTAGCTATGGAAGGGGTATTGCTACATAGTCTCATAATCATATATTTGTATTAATTGTGATAGTTATCCACAATATTTTTTGCTATCATAATTTAAAATTTGTTTTGGTTTTTTTTTAAATTTTAATTACGGCTGCAGAAAAATAGTTTAGTGATTTTATTTTATTAGAAGAGATGGATCATATGCGGATAAATCATAAAAAATCGTAAATAAAAAGATAAACACCTTTGACGGATAATGCAAAGTTTTTCTTGCTGTCAACGCTATCTTCTTCTAAGTGTATACTGCATCTAAAAAACAAAAATATTGAATTATTTCTTGTCCTTAGTTGCCCGATTCGACCCTGCGTATATTTCTACTCACCTATACAGTCCGTTGTCTTTGAAAGTGGTGTCTTTTATTACCAACTGTTTGGAATTGAATTCCAGGTTTTGATCTGCAGACAGCTTTTCAGCATTTCTGAAAAATAAAATGCATGCAATAAGTGACTATGTAAGTTATCATATTATCAAATCATATTATATCATATCATATTATCCTAATAATATAATATGTTAGCGTATTATATTGGCACGGACTGCATAAAGGCATAAAAGCCTACCCAGTCATAAAGCCTTGCTACAAATACGTTTTATTACAACTACAAACAATTTGAGCACTCGCCCATCCGTAGTCTTATATTGTTATAGCGGGCGCCCGCAGTACGGCTCAGGATAAGCCATATTAAAGAAGGACACTGTGAATTTTGGTACTAATTTTGGTACTTTTGGACACTGTGAATTTTAGTATATTTATGTAAGTACGAAATGCCATAATTCAAAGACTTACACTATAAATTAAGCATTGTTTAAAAGTTTAATGTGTTTATAATTCTAAGCTACTTTCTATCCCTGGTCACAGCAGTGACTTCTACACATTCTCTTTCACAGTACGCGCAGCCTGTCTCTGGAATTCTTTGCCGAAAAATGTGAGAACTGCGCCGAGTTTAACAAGTTTTAAAAAAAGGCTCAGTGAGCATCTGAAAATTCCCAAATAAATTCCCCTTCCCTTCCCATCCCCTTCCCCTTTAAACCTCTGCGTCCTTATAGGCCTTAGTTTAAGGTTAAGTTGCTTTAGTTTATAGGTTAACTTAGTAACTATCCATAAACAATGTTCGCATATCTTTTTAGGTTAGCTCTAGAATATTGCCTGCAGGCAATAATCTTGCCTTTTCTTAACTGAATAAAGCATTTATTATTATTATTATTATTAAATCGTGGTACATCTCTCGATCTGCCGGGAAAGTTATGTTATGGAAATTATCGCTGTGTGTATGACTGTCAAATGTTATATAAGATATATAATTCAAATATTTTATGAATTTATCGTGAATAAGTTGTATTCTGATTTCATGCCATATAAGGGATTCCACACTTGCGAGCCATATTCAAGGGGCTGGCGAACATAAGCAAGAATACAGGCGCTGTTTTCTTGTGATTCTACATTCCTTGGAGTGGTGAATATTCAAAGAAAGTCGATAATTTGTTTTTAAAACTGGGGTTTGTTTGATATTTTCAGATGTTACATGCATTGCGGTGTATTCAGTCGCTTATGGGTGGTTTAAAAAGATCGTAGTATGATCGAGCTTTTCTTGATCTGACAGAAAATGTGGCCACCAAGGTGGAAAGCTTACAGAGCGTATGTATCCACTTCATTTATTGCCTCAGCAAATATGACCATATCACGGAGTACCAAGCTTATACCCACATAAATTTTCACAAAAAAAAAATATTTTTATCACCTAAAAATAGTTTTTTTTATATTGTGAGGTTATAAAATCTATGCGAATCGATGAACAATCTATTGCGTCGTATAATTACTTATAATTAAATGTGTTACAATATAAATATTTTGAAACTGCATAAAATTTAATGAAAAATTAAAATAAATTATAATACAAAAATAGAGAGTGCATCCTGGGATATTACATTTTTACAAGAATACTATATTATCACTCTAGCCGTTCTAGGACAGAAGCAATTGCGATCCTAGCCACAACGTTCTAAAGTTTCATTCAGCTATAACTCTACCGGCGTATTCGTTCTGCGGAAAATTCTCCCACATGTAAGAGAGCTCGCATAATGGCATATTAGATTCTGGCGGACGACCTTTTGCGCAGCAGTTACAATGGAAATATGAAAGCCGGCCGATTTGAACCGAATTTTAACGAGAATTGCCGACCGAGCGCGCCCTATCTGAACGAAACTTAATTTGCCCTCGACAAACAAAACCCGAATGGAATCCGCCATTTGAGATTACCCCTCTGATAAAACGAATAAAGTTTGCTCTGCAGTTGGCACTGGCGTAATGTCGCCAGGTGGAATCTATAAATTTATTTATTCATTTAATAATATTTAAACACGGACACGCTCTTGCGTCACGCCCTCAATTAAATTTCGCGATGTTTCAATGCCCCTTCAGCCACGCCACGCTCGCTGTCCTAGTCCCCCGTGATTGCTTCGGATTGTTGCTTATGCTTGCTGCTTTGGGGCCTAATGGGGCATGCAGCTCGGACCTCAATTTCCAAATTGTGTATCAACATGATCCGCTCGACTCATGACTCATTCGGCAGTCTCCCAAAGAGAAACTAACACGTTGAACCCCGCTAAGCGGTCGGATTTGGAAGAAAATCTCAGGCGGCTATGGACAATTGATGTATTGGCTGGTTTACCGGTTTATCTTCTGGCAGGGGGAAGCGCAATGCGTCATAAGACGCGGGGGTAGGTGTCGACCTGTCGTAGCCTATCCTTAGAAACGACTCGTCGGCCACCCCGACTCGGGAGGTCATTGCCGAGTAAATGGCGCCGCGGGTCAAAAATATTCCCGATTTACGGAATGCCGCGTTATTATGATGGGTAGAGGTCATGCAAGCGACTTCGAGCCCGTAACCAGCCGTGTGGACGGAGAAATCCGACTTATTCTAGGAGACAGGCGGTGAAGCTGCCTGCTGGCTGGTAATTCCCAGTGCTTCGCTGTATGGCGTTGGACTCTGACGGGCAGTGGCGTAGTTGGATTGTGGATATGTATTGTCCAAATTCCTTGCGTTCATCTCGGGACGATATAACGATAACATTCGTGGAAACGTCTCGAGGTGGCGGATTCTCTCGAGCTTGATCTTAAATCTAACGTTTGCTTATTATGCTGGGTGTGCCGGTCGTCTCTGTTTACGTATCTATAAATGTGTAAGGAACGACACGAGATTGTCGATCTTTGTCGCTTGCGCTGCAGCAGTCTTTAACTGGTTTGCCTCGATTAGTTCGCTTGGTGCGATACTGTGACCGTATGCACCACTTTAATGCTGTGTATATTCCCCGCGCTGCTTTTATGAAGATGAATTTCATTGAAATTTTTAATGTTGCCTTGCATCACTATTACATTGGCAATATGTTGAATGAAATAATGGATGAAATACTTAGGTGACCATCATTTATAACTGTTCTTATTTAAGCTTTTGTTACCGAGAAAAAATAGTGAATACACAAGGTTTAAATATAAATAATGCTTTACTCGACAACAAAGGCCTAAACTAAAAAACGTTATATATGATTTTCAACTCAGTTATTGATATGTAAAATTATCTCCCTTTGCAGAATATCTCCTTATATATCAAAAAAGTGTTATATTAAAAAAAAACATATTAAAAATATCGTGATTATTTATGGTTACACTAATTTCTTGATTATTTATGTTTTCGTTATTGTTTTTCAATCTAGGACACGGATGTATATTATATTTTTTATTTCGATATTCTATTAATCACATTCGACAAAAACTGTATTCTTCTATCATCAGGACTTTCGCTTACAAACACATTAGTATCTACCGCAAGATAGTTCATAGTTTCCTTGGTGACTGGTAGCCAGGGATCGCCAAACAGTCGAGTATCGTATTCATGGATAGGATTGCTACAAAATAAAAAAGAATAAAAACACCTATAAATAAAAATGCTTTAAAACTATTGTCGTACCTATTATTAGCAAAGTTTGAAAACAGACTTGCCAGCCGCTGCCTTACGAAATTATCCCTCGAAAATTCTGGAATTATTAGATTTTCATTTGGGAATATATAACCTAATTCATCGCCATGCGTCGCTCCTTGTATACCATATTCATCTATGCATTTATCATTCATTAGTCCCCTGAATGAAAATCTATATAGATATGCAGGATACTTGGAACAACTTGTAACATATCGAAGTGTTTCTAGAATTGGAAACACTAATCTTGAATCTCCGAAAAGGTTGACGGCCTCTTCTAGGACGTCTAAGTTTTCTATGTTAGTTCCATCTGTTAGATAGAAATCTCTGATTTGTTTTGCGGTGAAGTTCGAATTTGATCGCCTCCACTCATGCGGCAGAATATCGTCGTTATTCAAAAGGGAGATCTTTTGTAGCTGATCATGGAAATATAAGAATTCTTTGGAAGTATATCCTACCATTAATGGCATGTCGTTATAACTGCATGATCTGTAATGTTCAATTGGTGGTTTTGATAATACTGGATTAAATCCTTCGAATTTTTGCTCGACAACAGGAGAGAATGTCAAATAATCTGGTATTCTGTGATATGTCAATTTTATTTTTGTTTCTAATACCGAAAGTTGCGTAGCTGTTAGTTCTTGTAGCTGGTTCAAAATGTTGACATTTTTATGAACGAAATAATTTTGTAATTCCTTAACAAAAAATTTGGAGTTATCTCTCGAAAGATTTAAAGAGTTGTCATCGTTGCTTAAAGCGGTAGATGATAATAAAATAGCCCTTTGGAATAATCCTTTACTTTCTGAAGACAATCGAATCGAATCAACTACTAAAGCGTCTTTACCGATTCCCATCAGTGATATATTCTCAGGGTCTCCACCAAAGTATTGAATATTATCTTTAACCAATCGTAGAGCGGTTATAACATCTCTCAATGCAGCGTTCCCGGGAACTTCGTCGGTATCCAGACATAGATAGCCAAAAATCCCATCCCTGTAATTAATAGTTACGAAAGCTGTTCCTCTATCTATAAACAGATCAACATTCTCATTAAACTCCCAAAGTCCGCCGTTTAGAAAAACGATAACAGGAGCAGGTTTATTTGCAGTAATATCCGGCGTGTAGATGTTTATGTAGAGACAGTCTTCACTGCCTACGATGGTGTCTCGAATGGTTCTGATGCATTGGGGTTTTCGAAGGGTAGCGTCGTATTCTCCATTCCATGGATGTATACGTTCTGGAGACTGAAAGAAAAAAAATAGTTATTACCTACATACGAGTACCTATGTATCGTCATTGTTCGCGAAATGATGACAAACAAATCGGTGGTCGCCAGCTAAATCTCACAGGGGAGATACTTCATCGATTAGGTTGAAGTGGTTATGCCTTCCTAAGTATGTGATTCCTGTGAGTCTTAAATGGTGACAAACTTACGTCCGAATAGAGTACAAATAGTTCGAATAATTATATAATTCAATGAACTTGGGGTATTATGTTATCTGTGAATCCGTGCATAGCGGCTTCTGAGTATATAAATATTCTTAAATGTTATAAAACATATGTTATTTAAAAGCAGGCATTTAAGAGAGTGAGAAAGAGCGATTTAGTATTTCTAATTAGCTATTTGTGAGATGAAATCGCCATCTTCTGAATACAGCCTATACATTAAATAAGTATACACTCCTACCTGATAGTAACGACCACCTTACTTGCGACTATGAAACCATAATGACAGCCGAGCGTCGGTTAGGGCCTCTCGCTTTCTTTATTGCGTTAGGTATAGAAATAATCAGACATTTTTATCAACTACATCAGATATTTAAATAAAAAATAAAGTGTATTATTCCCGAATTGAAAATCGCAGAAATGTCGGCTGGATAAAAATTCAACCGATAAAATTCGTTTATCTCTTATTGATAACAATACTTCCTGTTGACAACTCGTCAGTCGAAAAATCAGTCGTTAATTTCCGATTCAACAATGACAAAATGCTTTTATTTCCCTACCTTAAATCGACGATTTCCAAGAGGCGGTTTCGCGTAGGGTATTCCTAAGAATCCATAGTATCGCTTATGATTACAAGTCACTTTTTCAACACCTTTCACACGTCCAATATTTGGCAGGTTTACAATATCATCCCTTCGGTCCGAATTTTCTGGAAGAATTAAAAACTTTAAAGAATAAACTTTGCTTTCCCATCGACACTTTAAAATATTTTTCTCCTTTTCTATCTGTAAAATACATGATCGGATGTTAGGGATCACAGCTGAGAATATAATTTTCTTGGCGTAGAAAGTATACCAATACTAATAATTTCATGATTTTCACAGTTATATATATTCTACTTCGCATTCCATTTAGAAAAGGGATCACATTCCTTAGTCGTAATTCCGCTTTTAGCTGATATTGAGGAGCCAGCTGCTGGTTACCATGATAGATTTTAGTGGAATTTAATCCACTAGGGGATTTGAAGCCTCCAAGTGAGCTCCTCCACCACGAGCCGTTGGGTACCGACTAAATAACAAATATTTTGGGAGGTTTAAAATCGCATACTGTTTAGGACCATTGATTCAATCTATTTATAATTTTTTTTTGATCGAGCTGAGTGAGTGATTTCGCTTCGCTGAATTCAGCCGGAGACGAACATTTTAGCAAATCGTCTGTTTATTTATTTGTGGCGCAATTACAACGAGACGCGTCGTTCGCTTGGCTTCAAATTTGGCATCAATATTCCTTGAAATAATTTAAAACGACGAAGTGTGTAGGGATTTTAATTTTTGTTTCGGTTCCAAGATGGTGGCAATTTTAATAAATAGATATTTTCTATTAATCATTGCACATAATAAAACAAAGCCCCAAAAAACGTCTAAATGTCTGTTTGATCAAGATAAACTGAAAAACCAATGGATCGATTTTGGTGCCGTTTTCGCTGTTAATTAGAGCGTCTTTCGTGGATTCTATATGGATACTTGCATCAATATATCTAAAAGGTGCCGAACAGTGGCGAGTTAAATGTTAAACTGATGTAAAGAGCTGGTTTTGCGGTTTTGAGACATCCTTCCCACCTTGGTTATGCTATTTATATAGAAAAGATAAACTGTAACGAACATCTGTAGCAAGCGGATTGAGTTCTTAGTTATAAATTAACTTAATTGAGTCGATAAGCAACGGCCAGCCGTGCGATATTTAAATTGTATAACTTAAAATTAAAGCAATGATTTATATATGTATATATATATATATATATATACACACTAGTCGATTGTTGCGCGCTTATGGCGACTGTCAAATAGATCGAATTTCGAAAGTTACAACCCCTTGCTACCCCCTGCTACCCAAGTTCACTGCTCCCCCCCCCCCTCCTCATTCTCTTCTTCACAAATTTGTACGAAATTTCGTAACACACCGCATACCTGCCTAATTTTCGAAATCGTTAATATGTTTGACATAATGTTCGAATAAATAAAATTAACTATACCACAGACGACTCCCATCATCAAAACCACCACTACAAGCAATTTCATCGTTCCTTTTCTCATGATCATTCTTAGAAATTCTTTTTCTACCTGACACACGTTCACATTTAATTTTCAAATAATTATTTTTCATGGAAATGAATATCGTCCTTGAAGTTAATTTTCTGCGTGGTTATCATATTCACGACTTGTTTTAGCATTGCCATGCACGACTCTAATAAAAAGATAAATGTAATTGAAGTGATACTTACAACGTGAGTGCCAAATAAAGAATTTAAGAAAAAAAACGGTTTAAATATAATCACTATAAGGAGCACGCGTTCGCTTATATCATACCATGCTTTTTAATTCTTTTCTTTTTGTTTTTTTCTTTTGATTTTGATTTGATTTGGAATTTGAAAATAGAAATATTTCAGTGTAGAACCTATTTTATTTTTTCATCTGTCATTTGTTTTTTCTTTGTGAAGCCGTTTTTAAAATTGTGTGGTTATCTAACAATGGATTTTTGTCAAAAATATTTACGATGTATGTGTTTTTACGATTTTATCTGTGGTTTAAGTCAACAAGAGAGTTTTCAACTACTTCAATTAGTATTTTGCGATGAAGCCCTATCTCGTTGCCCTGTATACTTCTGGAATAATTAATTCAAACTATTCTTGGCATCCTTATAAAAGGCGGGTCACACCCTTTTCATTTAGACATTCTTCTGGAACTTTACACCTGTCGAGACTTCTCAACAGCCAGACACGTAGCCAGAAAATTGGTTTAGGGGAGGGAGGGTCTGGAAAAAGGGTAGCTCTAAGGAACGTAAACAAAATAAAACAGGGGCAAGTGGGAGCCCTACTTAAGCGCTGCAGGCAATTTAAAAAATA
>JAOPUG010000181.1:2319047-2336237 GCA_027564375.1 Micropterix facetella
ACCACATTGTGGTGTTTAGCTCTATCGAATGCTCTTCGAAATCGACAAAATTCGAATAGATAAAAGAGAGTGGCTGATATCTCTGCACATTTTAACCATGAATTGTGCAATCAGTCTATTATTACATTTCTTTTTTTTTTTTTTAGGAATCACGCATCTCTACAGGAAACGTAAATGATTTAGAGTTTGGAAATAAAATTACAACCATTTCGACTGGTCTGAAAGGGAATCTGCAGCCGCAAATCGGCATATCGAAATTAGTTGCGTCAACACAGAGTTTAGTATCGAATGAGGACCTCTTGAGTATAAACAACGCCGAAGAAGAAGAAGTGACCACTAAGAACTTATTCGTCCCTACAGTTCCGACTATTAAGCATACATATGATACGTTTGTCAATCCGATTATAGTACCGGATGTTGAAAATAACGTGGTGCAAACGGTGGTGGTAACCCCGAGACCGGTGAGTCAGAAATTCTTAGCGCCGCTGACCGCCGGTCTTGCGTTGGTTAACGCGAATCACACCGATGTAGTTAACTGCTTGGATACAATAGAAAATGAAGTATCGCTGGAGACGCAATACGCAGAAGCGTTAGATTCATCAAGAAAAATCCAAGAAAATTTAAACGAAAAACTATATAAAGAAGGCGCACACCAAGTCCTTATACACCCCCAAGGACAACTACAACAGAAACTTCAAGAAGAGATATCTCAACAATCGATAGAGAAAAGCATTGAACATGAAAGTCAACACTATAGAACGGAGGTGATACAACAACCGGCAGTGCTCCAACAAGAAATCACTATAACTCACTATGGAAACCAGAATAAAAACTTCGAAAATAACAATAGGAACATTCGATATCAGGAGCAGATACCGGAACCACAGCAAGTAAATTATAACGCGTATCCGGTCGCGGTTCCCGTTCCGGTGCATTTCCATCATCATGTGCCAGTGGATCGAATCGTCGAGAAGATCGTTGAGAAGAAAGTGCAAGTCAGTATTTTTTTTAAATTTTAGTTTTTGGCCCTTTTCAAAAGTTATTATTGGGAGGAAGCAAGTGAGGGAAAGTAGTTCATCGCCAAAATAATGAATCATCTTGAATGTCATATCAATCTTGGCGGGGGGAAAACCCAATGGTTTGTCAAACTTCGGTCCATATGAATACATTCTGACTTCGTGCATAGTAACATCCGGACAGATACACATGTTTTTTAGATGGGCTCTAGGACATATGAAATGTCGAAAAAAGTCCTTTTAGATGATTTAATTTCGTTACATATTTCGCATGAGTGTAAGAGCCTTATTTCACGGAGACACCACGGTGGTGTAACCAGTCACGCCACCAACAAAATGTATACAGCTTTATGGAGGTTATCTCACCTGGTGTCCACTTGGTTGCGCAACCAATTTGATGGCGCAACCAGCATCGACGCTTGCAGAGAATATTACTGGTCGTTCCACCACACTGGTTGTGCAACCACTAATATGTATAGCGTTGTATGGCATCTCATTCAGCCACCAGTTGCGCCACCACTTTAGTACATACGCTACGATTTATGTTGCAGAAAATGAATAATTTCAATACAGAAAGATTTATTATCGAAGTAGACCATCTATTTGGGATAGTTCCTCACACGATTATGCCAATAGACTTCAAGAAGAAATGCTGGAAGGAAGTTGCGGATTTATTTGTTAACGATTTATATGTTGACGAATTGTCTTTTCGTAGGGCGATGGGCTACGAAAGGTTGAACTAACCACTACTTTTTTTCCTTCTATTCTAACATTCAGCATAAGTGCTAACTCTTTCATTTTGAAGTTGTAACGATTCTGGCGTCTGCTCTGGTGTCTCGGTAAGACACTACGGTTGCGTGACTGGTTGCACCACCGTGGTGTCCCTGTGAAATAGGGGCCTTAGACTTCGGCCGCCTGCAGGGTGGGCTAAAGTAAAATAAGGATAACAGGTGTAATGATGTCTTTATCATTAAGAGGCATCAATTTGATAGGATGATTTAGTAGGAGATGGCACTAGAAGAAAAGTGAAATGGATCACTGTCAAAATATTGAATAACCTTGAATGTCCTAACGCTTATCAGAAAATAGTACCACTTTTTTTATGCGCTTTATCAAGTCATCTTCACCTACCCAAAATATACAGATAGTCGAAGACCTAATAATTTTAAGGTCAAGGTCAACTAAGAATTATGATCCTCATATTTCACCTACTATTATTATTGGTAAACGGCCAAGCAGTATAAACTAATAGGGCCACATCTGACTACGTATTTCATTTTCAGTCAGTCTTTTCAAATTCGATAAAACTGTCCAGTCTGTTTTAAAAAAAACAGACTGGATGGGGCGATAGAACGATCTATATCGTTAAAACGCTCCGGGGTGGACGGGTTCGCCCGTAGCAGTTGACACTCCCATCTGTTTAAAAAAAAGGCTTCGTAACGGTTCCGTGTAGCCTAGGCTATGATGGCCGTTATGTCAACTTGCGAGGCAGCTCCTATCCGGGAGCCTCCTCGAAGAGGGACCAGCCTGGTGAAACCACTGTGCGGTGGATTTAGGGACGGAAACTCGTGCAGAACTGGACAGCTGGCGCATGGGGCGGGCAAACCTGCCGTGTTGTCACTGACTGATACCCGGAGGGGTTTAGAAGCGTATGCTTCTTAAGAAAGCGGGGGTAAATAGGTACCTCAAGCTGCCCACCCTTAAAAACGATACGTGGGCCACCTGATCTTGGGTAGTAGTTGCCGAGCAAAGGACGCCCTGTATCCGTAATAATTCCAGTGAGGAATTGCCGCTCGTTTGAGGTAGAAAATCGCGCTAGCGACCTCGAACCGGCCACCAGACAGGTGGTCGTAGTAATCCGACTAAATCTGGGAGTCGGGGGTGAAGCTGTCCGCAGGGTGGCAATTATCTGTGTCTCGCCGCAAGGCGGTGGAGCTTGGTACATAGATTGTCGACGTCCCCAAGTCTCTGTGTTTCGCCTCGGGGTGATATAGCGATAAAGTTCGCTGAAACGTTCCAGGGTGGACAGGTTCACCCATGGCAGATGACATACACTAAATCAGTTTCACAGTAGACGTTATTGTTCATTTTCTGGCTTGAGGAGAGGATCTACGTAAAAATCTTCGAATCATCAACACAGACACTTAAAGTAGTTTCTAGATGTTTAGTTATACTTATCTATTGTATTTTTAGATTCCAGTGCAAATCAAAGTGCCATATCCAGTGGAAAAAATCGTAGAAAGGCCCGTTCTCGTCGAGAAGAAAGTACCCGTTCCGGTACCCGTCACCGTTCCGCAGCCGTACGCGTATCCGTACCCGGTCCAGAACAAGATACCATACGCCATCCCGTACCCGATACACGTTCCGTACCCGCAATACGGCGTATCGATATCTGATAACTACTACTTAGCGTCTCATCAGAACCCCATTAAACAATGGCCTACGAAAATACCTGTTTACAACGCATTCAACCGATACTCAATATCAAATTTTATTGATACCTATTTCGGGCCCGTTCCACCGATATCGCATACAAACACCTGGAGCGATGCCCTTAATTTCAATCAAAATAGTAACAGTAATAGTAACAGATATGTAAACGGTGAATTACACTTGAAACTGAGGCGGAATTTTGATAGAGTCGGGCGTAATTTAAATATCGAGTATGGTGGATTTAAACCGCCGCTCATTCCGAGTATTGAGATAGATTTGAACGGTATTCCAGTGAATTCGGAAAAAATATGATGTACAGTTTTGTATTTATTTTAATGTTTAGCTTTAAGTATTTCAGTCAGTATTTTGTAGTAAGCTATGTTATCAATAAAGTTAAGTGGAAATTGTTTGTTTTCTTATACAATTGCAATTTATTAACCGCCATGTCTCTGTATTTTACTTTTGAGAAGTCGCCAACGTCGGTGGTGTTGTTGGTTTGCAAAGAAAAATAAAACATAGGGCCGATAATTCCGATGAGTTATTTCGCGCGCGTTAGAAATTGTTCAAACGAAGAACGGCACACGTGTGCTGCAGCCGCAAGATACAAGGCACCGTGAGCCGATGCTCGAGGTCAGCATAAATAGTACCTAATCGTAAATATTATGATAAAATAAATAATAAGCTGATATCAGTTGTTTCAAATAAATGAACAGAAAAATCTAGTTCGTGTTATCAGTGGATTTCAAATATCTGATTCAACTGTGTACATGTCAGAACCGTAAAATCAGCTTGTTCTGGCGAAAACCACAGGTCGCAGATGAAGGGGAAGATGTCGGTTAGGCGGTGGCGTCGGCTGGCGCTGCCACTTATGCTGGGGCAACTCTAACGGTCAACGTCAATACCTATTAATGCAATAAAAACCGGCGTTAATTTTTCCTCAAATTAACGCGATAAACTGAGTTTCTACACTTTAATTGTCAACGGCAATGCCCATTATCGCCTGGCGATAAACGTTCCACAAATCAAGATGGACGCAGAAGCATCATTTTGAGAACCACGATTTTTATAACTTTTATGTCGCGGATCCCATAAACATGGTTCAATTTAAAGTATTTCTAGAAACTTAATCACTCTTTCATTTATCCGCTCCATAGCCATAGAATACATAGCTGCAGTTATCGTCGATCAACAGTTGCTCCAGGCGAGAAACAAACACGTTCAATCCCGTCGGTGCTAATTTTTGCGTTGGCGCAATATTTCATCGGCATTGTGAATGCTGCTGAAAAATGATCGCATTAAGTCATGGCTACACCTACGTTTAATGTCCAGTAATAATACACGGCGTTTGTTTTTTGCTGCCGCCCTGGCAGAACTACCCATTTTGACAATCTCGCCGTCGCAACTCGGGTTGACACGGTCGAATGCTTTTGCAAAATCTGTATATATAGCATCCACTTGTTTCCGGTTATCCATAGTCTTCATGATGAAGTTGGTGTATTCTTCCAAATTTGATACCACAATGTGCTGCTTGAGAAAACCATGTTGCTGTGCTGGTAGGAACGTTGCGATATAAAGGTATAACTGTGACTTTTTCAGAGTTGGTGAAGTTGGTGTATTCTTCCAAATTTGATACCACAATGCGCTACTTGAGAAAATCATGTTACTGTGCTGGTAGGAACGTTGCGATATAAAGGTATAACTGTGACTTTCTCAGAGTTGGTGAAGTTGGTGTATTCTTCCAAATTTGATACCACAATGCGCTACTTGAGAAAACCATGTTGCTGTGCTGGTAGGAATGTTGCGATATAAAGGTATAACTGTGACTTTCTCAGAGTTGGTGAAGTTGGTGTACTCTTCCAAATTTGATACCACAATGCGCTACTTGAGAAAACCATGTTGCTGTGCTGGTAGGAACGTTGCGATATAAAGGTATAATTGTGAGTTTTTCAGAGGGTTTACTCAGGACTGAGAGGATTGACACTGGCCTGTAGTTACTGTTGTTTCTACAACTTTTTTTTGTAAATCGGTACGATAAGAGCTTCTTTCCGCTTCGTGGGAAATGCACCCTGAGAGAGAGACAAGCAAAATATTAATGTAAGAGGGTATGCTAAATGGAGAGAGCAGTTCCTTACGAAGACTGGCGGCAATGAGTCATTTCCCGCACCCTTATGAATATCTATGTCTAATGCATTTAAATACCAACTCTTGTGCTATATCAATAGACCTCATACAATCGATGGCATTATGGTGTCCATATATCGGCGTTATATGCAAAGTATCCTGATAGCTGTTTACTTTGTACACAGTTTGGAAATGTTCATTAAAGTACTCACTAACTTCGGGTTCGTGGTTGCAACTATTTCGCCATAATTCATGCACTGCGGAATGCTGTTGCATTTACGAATCGACTTGATATTTGACCATGAGTACTTTGGATCTTGTTTGATGTTACCCTCGGTGTTTGAAATAAACTTTGAATAACACTGTTTTTGCAGAGGTTTGTACCTTAGCCGCAAAAGTGCAAATTTGTCATAATCGCAATGGCTCCCGTGCTTCTTCCACTTTCTACAGTACATAGACTTCTCCTTTAGTATATTTATTAAAGCTGGAGAAAACTAACTTGGATGCGATGCTTTGTGGGATATTCGATGCGGTACGTATAACTCAATCATCTCATTACTAACTGCGTAGAAATTATCGACTGCATTGTCTGCAGTAAAGCATTCGATTGGTTCGTTTCAATCGGACATCGGAGATTTGTCAGTGGACTATGACTATCGCTTTTCGAGTAATCTGCCTTATGAAATTGATAAACTAGATGGGGTGGTTTGCGTAATCGTGCCGGTAGAGTATTCCTAATTTCGATCTCTAAAGATGGGTGATGGGTCTTCTGGTACAAACGCCTCTACTGCACGAGTAATGTCATGTCGGTGTTTGATAGAACGACGTCTAGGTAGCGATCCCTTTCATTGGGAACGCCGTTAAATTGGTCTAGACCAGCGATATCCTAGTCGTGGATTTTTAGACCCAATATGTAGAACAGTGCATGTATCTGCATTGAGAGAAAGCAACCATTCCTTGGTCCACTGCACTGTAGAGTTGAGGCTGTCTTGGATGTTCCGGTGAGCTATGAGTGGGTTCGCGAAGAACTTGGCGTCGTCTGCAAATAGAGCAAAATCCAATTCCATAATTGCTTTTAAGTCAGTCAGGAATATACCAAATAAAATAGGACCCAGTACTGAACCCTGGGGGACTCCACTGAGGACTTTATGCGGTTCAGAATGACATTCTCCAATTCTCACTGTGAACGTCCTTCCAGTTAGGAAGTCTCGCATCCATGCCAGTAGCTTTCTCCGGATTCCGAAGTGTTCCATCTTGTAAGCGAGACGTTTTATTGGTACACGGTCAAATGCCTATTCATAGTCTAAGTAAATAACATCAGTCGGGCATCGCTCGTTCCAGTCGCTTTAACTAATATTAGATATTAACTTAATATTAGATATTTATTATTATCGCACAACTGGGCGGCACAGAGTAGGCAGCTGTGCACATACATTCTCCGTAGTGTAGTAGGTACTTAGGATTTCGCAGACAAGAAGGTTTTAGGGTAAAATACTGCAGGCAATTTAAATGATGCAATTGTGGATGACGATGTGTAAAATAGATTTAAAATAATCATTTCACTATATTATAACTTAATCTATTTGTTTTTTATTTCCACACAACACCATTTTTCATAAACAAAAAAAATATTACTTACAATACATTACCATAACTTTTTTCTCACAGTGATTCGAAATGACCCGCCGTAATAACTATTGTTATACATTAAAAGTATAACGTAATGACATATGTGGTTTTTATTGGTTCCTTAACCAGCTTCCATACATTTTTGCCTATTTCCTTTGATTAATCAAAAAATATAGGCAAATCTCATGTATGGGGGAGGGGAGTTCCAACATTTCTCACCGAGGGGGAAGGGGAGGCTCACGCAATTAATGTACGCCCCCTAACCTGCATGCCAAATAGCTATTAATTATAATATCGCAATAATAGAAAAGATAGCCGGAAGATAACCGGGATGAAGAACATCCTGGTTTAAAAAAGTATATAGCCGTAATAAAAGATATATGCACTTGAACATAAACTCTCTTTATTAATAGAAACACCAGTCATGGAACTTAATTTGTACATTAAAGATTAAGTATTAGTAGGATTTCGTAAGAGCATGCCTTGTTTTTAAAGAAACATCGTTTCACATACAGCTGCATATTTTTAAACCTCGAGGATGTGTGCAAAACGGCGACTGTTCTCGAAAGGTGTGAAGTGAACGACCTTTTCCTCGAGCATCCTTATGGTATATGTGAGGAGTGAGCGATAACATAGATAAATTAGTATATGTACCTGAGGGAGAAGAACCCAAACGTAACAGTTTTACAAATGGGCAGTGTCGCCAACCAGTTGCCAATTCTCCAGCCATAAGTACTGTTAAGACCGAAAAAACGACAATGCCTAGAAATATTTTCTTAGAATACTTAATATCTAAACAATTATAAAATAAAGCCACCCAAAACGTATCCATCTCACTGTTTAATAGCGCTTATCTCAAGAAGCGCTAAACGATTTCGATGCGGTTTTGAATGTTCGTTAGTGACTTTCTAGGAAGGTTTATGTGTAATACCTAAAAAGGAGGCAGAATTTGCAAGTTAAATGTTAAGTGGATGAAAAACACCCAAGCATGCGGATTTTAGACAATCTATCCAACTCTTACAAGATAAACTCAAGAACTGCTTGACAGATTCTAATTTAGGTTTCACTGCTGATTAGGCCATCTTATGTGGAAGGTTAAACTGTAAAGAACATCATATTTGTAAAAAAAAAAAGAAAGAAGACTGAACGGTGAAGAGTCAAGTTAGTTAAGTCAATAGAAAACGACCATGCGTGCGATGTTTAACGTTTAATAACTTAGTGGTACGTTTGGTTTTTCCGGAGATATCAGCTAAAAACCACGCATTTTACAAAACAGCTAATTTTCATACTAATCCATTATTTCTTACAAAATTGCTTCTTTTAGTTGGCGCAAGCATCTAATATAGATAGAATGTCTTTCACAGTATGCAGTTATCATTAGTTGAGGAGTTAATAACGTTAAAAATCTATGCAGCAATGCGACAACAGCGAAAAATGGCATATTGTGAATATTTTCTCATTGAAAACTCTACGTGGCCCTTTCGTGTCATATCAAGACATAATCTTTCTGTATTGGTATCAGGAGATAAAACAGCTAATATGGCATACAGACAAATGGTATTAAACATTCACTGGAAAATCGATAGAATTATTGGAATATTGTCCACTAAATAAGTAAACAAATAAATCTGTTTCTTTTCGTTAATTAGAGTAGGTACGCAAAGATTCCGTCAATAATTCAACAAAAATTTTGTTGCGATATTGTAAGCTCAACCCAAACAATAAATTTAAAACTCTTCCCGTACGAACCAGGGGATGGCATCTTTTAAGATATACAGTATGTAAAAATGATATTTTATCTCATGATGATATATTTTATTGTTTTTAACAGCATTATGGCTGAAAAATGTGCCAGCCAACGCTGCCCCTCCATCAAACTGCCACATTTTCTTTCTTATTTCTCAGGTACATATAATAATTTATCTATGGACTCCCTCACTCTTCTTCATACACCGAGCTTCGAATGGAGGCTCTCTATGCAGCGGGAACAGTCGCCCTCTAGCGGGAGAAAATGACAATGCACACCCAATTAGTTCCTCCGAGGTTTTTGTATGAGTAAATGCATAATATTTGATAAATTTAATACGCTTTCATTCAATCGGTATATAAAACATCTTATGGCACACAAAACAATATGCAATGCTACACAAAATAATAAATCGATTATAATATATTGTCATCAACACCATTTGTCGCTTAAAGTTATTATTAACATCTCCTAAGAGCAAAAGCTGAAAAAGTCACATCAATTTATGATATTTTATGTTCTCGGATGCCTCAGACCCCAAAGAAATGACAGTCTGAAATTAGAATATATGCTAAAAATTACGAAATAATCTCGATATCTTAAAAAGCGAGTTTTTGGCGAACATTGTCGTAATTTACAAAAATCATGTGAAGGTCAGTCCCAGCTTACATTGTTATACTCAAAAGCGTATTCTAATACTAAATAGCATTTATCAATATTGATAAACATTTAAAGAGCAGAGAATTTTATGCGTCTTGGCTATTTACTTTAACTGATGCTGTGAGATTTAACTGCTTTTCACTCGGCTGCTTGACGAGCTTTCGCTCGATCTACGGGGCAGGGAGCTAAGTCGGAGCTGTAAGGTGGACGAATCAGGGTTTCAATACAATTTCTTAAATAAACCCCTTTGTTCTAAGGGAAGTGTGTGAAGATGCATTGTCGTGGTGCAGCAAGATTCGTCAAGTCCGGTCTTTGGTCGTCTCTCTTGCACAGCGACTGTTGCATACCATTCTGAGTTAACTGATCTACAATTTTCTAGCATTGAAGGCGTAAGATACTTTACGAAAAACCTGGTCACGGTTTTTTTTGTCAATGTTCCGAAGTCTGCAATTTTATTGGCAACTGGCCATCTGAACACCCATACCGACGAACACTTCTTCCTTTCCGCATCATACTGATACATTCATGTTTTGTCGTCAATAATGATTTATGAAACTTGTTCGATGCTCTATTTTCAAAACGTGGTCCCATTTCTCACAAAAACTTTTTTTCCATTTCGGAGAGCAAACGAGGTATCCAACAACAACAAAATTTCCTCACGCCATATACTGACATAAAATAATCTAAAAACACGGCTATAATACATGTTAGAAATGGTGACTTCTTCAAGGAATTTCAACGGCTCTCAAATCGCCAATTTGCTGTCAAATGCAGTGCTCGAATGGAGAGTGTGACTATCGTACGGTGAATGAGATAGCAAAATTTTTAGATGGTAATAAGCACAGTAGGAAGAGACAGAGCTGGTTGAGGCTTTGAGCAGGAAAAAAGACAGAGCTGGTTGAGGCTTTGGGCATGAAAAGAGACAGAGCTGGTTGAGGCTTTGGGCACTCTGGTACTTAATGGCGACCTACCGACAATCGGGAAGTTAATTATAAAGCCAACGCAAGCCACTGTGGATGTATAATGCTGGGGCCACACAAACGACAATAATTTTTCAACGGCATTCACAATGCCGTTTGGCATTAGATGATAGCTTGGACGGCGGTATCCTTTGACAGATCAAAGAGATTTATCGCGATCATATTATATGCTTGTAGTATCCCCACCTACGTTTGTTAACGTGCACCGTGAGAGCCGACGGGATCACACATGTTTATTTCCCGCCCGGAGCAACTGTTGATCAACGATAACTGAGGCTACATATTCTATGGCTATGGAATGAATGAAAGCGATTGAGTTTCTGGAAATACTTCAAACTGAACTATGTTTATGGGATCTGCGACATAAAAGTTTTAAAAATCATGGTTCGCGAAATGATGCATGTCGTTGAATAAAAGAAGTTTTGTCGTTTCCAACAACAACTGAAGAAATTCTTTGCGTTATTTTCTTGGACCAGTAATGATAAAACATATTACTATAATAAAAATTAACACTCATAAAATACAGTGCAGCGACAGAACGTTTACCACCGATTTTTATGGCGATAATGGGCATTGACGTTGATCGATAAAGTGTGGCCACTCAGTTTATCCCGTTAATTTGTGAAAAAATTAATGCCGGTTTTTATCGCGATAATGGGCATTGACGTTGACTGTTAAGTGTGGCCCCAGCACAGCAGAGAAAATTGCCAGTAAATATTTGCAGACTCTCCATACAGCAAGTACCCACAAGCAAGCTAATACAAGCAATTAAAAATATTTAAAAAAAAATGCCAGTTGGCAGACAACCGTTTCTAGTCCCGAGACATCACGTAGTAAAAATATTATTTGGTATTTTTGTCATGAACTGATGTGACTTTTTGGGCCTTGTCTCTTAAGACTAAACAGTAAAATAGGTTCATACAATTGAGAATGTAAACAGCGATGGGTCAAATGAATAAGAATACAGTTTTATCGGAATTTAAATTTTTTTAACAATACAAATTAATTCAATCAAAAAACAAGCGCTGATGATTTTCATACATTTGACCCAATTTTATTGAATAATAACTGAATAAGGCATTTTTGGTAAAATTCAATCGAAGCAAAGTTGCCATGGAGTTACCCGATGAAAGTGTGAGACTGATAAACGAATAAATAATCAGATACCGAAGGCGAACGGTGAAGCTGTTCCGGGCCACGGTTGAATGTTGTTTATCTGGACGGAGGGCTGTGCATCCGAGATCGTTTCCTTTCACTTTCACATATTTTAATATTCTATTCCATAAAAATGATATCTTCACAATTCAAAAGTAGAGATACAGTAAACAATATTAAAGAATACATATTTTGTAACATGCCTTAAATTAAAAAAAAAATTGCTGAGCAACCATTTTTTGTAAGAGTATTTGTTGTATATAATAATACGAGAGTCGGTCAATAATTCCGTGACTTATTGAATTTCCCTCGTTGCAACTTTGAATGGCAATACTGATACTGTCAACTGCATTATTTAGTTTGTGTTTGAGTAATTGAAAGCAGACAACAGCATGAACTTTTGCGATAATGGAAAAAGTGGAAAGGCTCATCAAGCATTTTGGGGCAAAAAACCATCACTCAAACCAAGGAAAGCTTGATAAAACTATGGGGCTCTGCACCATCATTTCAATGGTAAAGAAGTGGTTTACTGAATTTCGTTATAGACACATAAGCACTAGTGACGCCGAACATTGTTGACGTCAAATTGAGGTCACTACACTGGAAACAATTAAAAAAATTCATGATATAGTGTTGGCTGATCGGAGATAGAAAGTGCGCGAAATTGTAGAAGCCATAGGCATATCACGTGGCTCAGTGATTTCAATTTTGAAAGATCACTTTGTGTGAGAAAGCTTTCGGCAAGATGGGTGCTGCGTTTTCTCACAATTGACCACAAACACAATCGTGTGACAACTTCGAAGGCGTTGTTCAACCACACCTGGATAACATTTTGCATCATTTCATAACCGTGGACGAAACATGGATCCACCGCAACACACTGAGACCAAACAGCAATCGAAACAGTGGATTTCTCTAGGTGAATCGGCGCCGGAGTAGGCCATGGTGGGTTTGTTGGCCAACAAGGTCATGGCGACAGTTTTTTGGAGTGCACGCGACATAATCCACACCGATCAGCTTCAAAAGGGAAAAACTATCAACACCGAATATTATGCCAAATCGTTGGACCGGTTCAACGATGCATTTGTCCAAAAAAAAGTGCTCTTCCACCAAGCAATGCACAGGTGCACATGTGCGTAAACGCCATGGGGAAATTTCATGAATTAGGTTACGAATTGCTCCCTCATTCGCCATATTCTCCGGAGTTAGCCCCCCGTGGTTATTTCCTAAATCCAAACCTAAAGAAATGGCTCGGGGGAAAGAGATTTGGCTCCAACAATGAAGTCATCGCTCAAACAAACGCCTATTTTGAGGATCTCGACAATCTCATTATTTAGAAGGGATAAAAAAATTGGAGAAACCATGGGTGAATTGTATTAAGGTCCAAAGGAGATTATGTTGAGAAATAGATCATATTTTTGCCAAAAAAATTAACTTTCATTCAAAGTCACGGACTTACTGACTCACTCTCGTATAGCGATTCGTCATTGCGCCTGCAAAAACTGCAATAAACATTTTTGGATCAATGCCCATTCTAGTAGTTTCTGTACAAAATTTGTTTTGTGATAATTTAATTCTATCTTAGAGATGACACTGTGCTGTCAGTTGAAGTGGTCACTATATGGAAATTCACTTTATATATAGCTGATTTCAGTAGTTAGTTGGTGGTCAGTCATGATGACGTGTTAAATTTAATTAAATGAAAAATGATTTTTTGTTGTTACTGTAAAATTTACGTAAAACATGTGGCGGATTTTGCAGGCTGTGACGAATATCAAAGGTAAATTAAAATAGATATCGCAACACAATACGCATTTTGCATTAAAAACATTAAGCTTTCATCTATTAAAATCTTAATCAAATCGAAATCAAAGATAGTATGCGAATTTACATTCGTTGAATTAGGAATAAAGGTGGTTTAAAACATTTTTTCTTGCCGTGTACGTTTGAAATATACGCAGTGTTGCATATTTGTTTAGTACTTAATCCGTAATCTCAATATTCCCACTCTTAGCCGGTTTCGGCTAGAGCGTTCACAGCGTTTGATGATACTGTTAGGAAGCGGATAGACTTGCAAGGCATGGATCGTCACGTCCACCAATCGGACCAGATTACCACTGGCAGAGTGGTGGCAGCTCAGAGACTGGCGAGAAAGTGCTCGGAAGGAACCGCAATCGGACCTGAACTTTTACTGCCACTGGCAAAGAGGTAAACGAGAAGAGTTCTGTGAGAAAGGACAACAGGATGAGAGCATAGGACAGATGGAAAATGGCAAAATGCAGGCAGGCAAAAGAACAAAACGAGATATATAATCACAAAAATCAATCATCATCATCTTTGACTCTACATACCTCCATGGTTGCCTCTTATATATAGGAAATTGTTGATTCAAAACGTACAAACACCTACGTTAACAACAATCACATAATAATAGCAGCTAATCAATTCAAGAAATATCACCAAGTTTATACTATAATTCAAGTCGTCGTTAATACATTTATTGTTCTAACTTGACTGAAATGAGACAGACGGCAATGCGCGATCACATCAGTAGCAAGAACTTTTCAAGTAGGCCTTAACTTTTCAACTATGGTGGCTTGCAGCAAAATATAGGTCCAAACTGAGGCGCGAGCAGCACATTTTCTTATGAATTAATAATAAAAAATAGATTGATTTGTAATGTTTATTATTACATTACGGGATGCAGTTATTTTCGTAAAATATCCAGCTTTATTTCATTGAAAAATCAATATGAAACGGAGTAAATATAAAGTAGCAACACTTTTACTTATTTTTCTCATAAAATAAGCTACAAAAATTGATAAAAAATGGATTTTAAATTAATAGCGGCGACTAATTGACACACCCACCAATTAATAGCTGTA
This sequence comes from Micropterix facetella, assembly GCA_027564375.1. Taxonomy (NCBI): domain Eukaryota; kingdom Metazoa; phylum Arthropoda; class Insecta; order Lepidoptera; family Micropterigidae; genus Micropterix; species Micropterix facetella. The sequence continues at coordinate 2,333,674 of JAOPUG010000181.1, forward strand.
AGTTCAGGCAAAAGAAGGACGCCGTATATTAAACATGGCAACAGTGGCTGCCTTTATTATCAATATTTACCGACCCAATAAAATCAGTCTACGGAATAAAACTTAATTTATATTGCCACGTTAGTACACCAGGTATCGAAAGTGATCTGACTGGAATAGGCTGCGGCTGAAAGGTTAAGGCCCACGATCCTAATTCACGAATGAGATGCGTTGATGTTATGTTTTTAGTGATTTCGAGGGGGAATTCTTTCTCAGTAAGATTCATATCCTTCAAGTAGAAAAGATTCCAGATTTGAAATCTGAAGTCTCTGAATTCACATCAAACATTATGGGAGTAAGCAACACTGACAATTGTACGAGTCTCTGAGTGGATGCTGATGGCAAAGGACTGGGTATTAAACTATAAGCAAATAGAGGCACATCTTCTGGTTAGACGCCCAGACCCCCAATGTATCTAATCTAATCTATGCATTAAGAGATAGAGCCAGTCTCACCCCAGTCAAGTTAAAACCTGATACAAACAAACAGTCCTTACAGAAAACTGGAAAACACAATTTTCGAAGCTCATCTAACACTGCTGCCGTATGAAAAAAAGGGCGCAATTGACATTTCTGCAAAATTTTACTTAAATAATATATAATTGGAATCACCAAATGTTTTAAAATTATTTTTATAGGAGGATTATTTTCAATATACTAAGGAAAAATATACTAAGTTACCATGTTAAAAAAGACACATTTTATGTTTGCTAAGATGATGCGAACTAATTACTCAATTTCGTCTATTTTTCAACATACAAATGTTTGTAAATGTGAAGACGTAAATAGTTAAAACTACATTGAATTGATTTAAGAGATCACTCGTGTCTTTCCTACTTAGTTTATGATTAGTAAAGGGGTGGTGCGATGTTGTGAAAAATATTACGCTGAAAGTGCGTAATTGGCAATAGTGTCTTTTCAATGAATTTTCTAATATATGTTGTTTTTTGTCGCACATATCTAAATTAAATACCTTTATAAAAACTATATATTTTTTATGTTAATGTAGCATGCATTTATGATTATCACAACTATTCACACAAGTTTTTCTCTCTCTATAGTTACTTCTTGTCGGATGCGCCCTTTTTTTGTTACGACTGCAAAACAGTACTTACAATGGCAGATCTGTCAACGTTCATTCGATACTCTCTTTTTTTTTTTTTTGTTTAATTTTATATTTCTTTGGCCGATGGGACTCTAAGATAAAGTCAGATATAAAAATATTAATATAAACCCTACGAAACAACGGTTGACCGAATGACGGACGTCGCACGGTTGACAGCGAATCGGCGTTGATGGAGGAACGGAGCTGCCGTTAGTTAACACCTGAAAGTTGAAAAGAAGACCAATACTAATATAAAAATTCCAGAATAATGACCGGTTGTGGTATGCACAAATATTAGATTAAATTAGATAGCAGTACACCTGCCAGGAATGTTTCAGACTTGGTCCATTGGTAAACCAGGGGGACAGGATAGGAGCACATGCTCTCATCGTGATATGAGACTCATCGGCCGGTATCTAACAACCTGAACCCAATACTGGAATTGTGGATGAGAGAGAGCTCGGTGTGGGGAGCAGTTTCAGAGACAATTTTGTGCAGCATCGTTGTCTTCTGGTCCACTTTTTTTCCATATGAAATCGAAGACTAAAGCGGTGTTTTGATATTATAAATAAGATAAAATGAATTTACTGCATGAAGTTTGTAACACCCGACGTTTTAGCAATATTGCAACTGCCGTTGTCCAGGGAAGGCTGAAGTGTCGTCAATCGTCAGCCATTGTTCTGCGGGTAGACAGCAAACAGCTGCTGTTACTACGGAACTTGTAAGTGGTGGGTGGCGGGTTCGGCGCTTGCGAATTTTGAAAATCTGCTGTGCACACAACAGATTGGCTCATAATGGCTATGTGTAGTTTGGGCTATAATGGCCGTTGTGTTGTGGTCGGCCCAGGTTGCGGAGCAACTCCTATTCAGGAGCCTCCTCGAAAAGGGACCAACCCAGTGAATCCGCTGTGCGGAGGACCTGGAGAAGGGAACTCGGGCATGAGCTGGACAGCTGGCGCACGGGGCGGGCAACCGGCCGTGTTGTCACTGACTGATTCTGGAGGAGTTTAGAAGTGTACGCTTCTTAAGGCAACAGGGGTAAGCAGGTACCTCTAATGCTTATCCATAGCTATGATAGTGTGGGCCATCCAATCTCGGGTAAGAGTTGCCGAGCAAAGGCCTGCCTTGTATCCGCTACATTCTTGTTAGGAATAACTGCTTTAGGGATAGAGGTCCGCACAAGCGACCTCGGACCTGTGTCCAAACGGGGGATCAGAGTAATCTGATCCGCATCTGGTAGTACGGGCGTGAGGAGGCCCACTGGGTTTGAAAATTCCCAGTGCCTCGCGGTTAGGTGTTGGACTCTTAAGGGCTTAGGTGGGGCTTGGTATGTAGATTTGTATATGTCCAAAGTCTCTGCGTTTCGCCTCGGGGTGATAGAACGATCAATATCGTTAAAACGCTCCGGGGTGGACGGGTTCG
>JAOPUG010000181.1:2742698-2753793 GCA_027564375.1 Micropterix facetella
TTCGACCACTCATACAATAAAAGATTCGCAGGGAAACATAGATATATTGCCCTAGAATGTATCGGCACCATGTTATCGCTAAACGTTAAACATAGCTACGTCGCTATTCGCTATGACCAAAATGGTATGATTAATCCAAATTTAATGCGTTGCGCCCTTTGCACATCACACGTTTTCGCCCGTGAGGGAATAAACCGCAAAGCTTTTAATCGTGGTTTGTTGCTTTTCACATTGCACGATTTTACCATAGTCTTTAAATCGTGCGCGAAAAATGTTAGTATGCACGATAACTCGAGTAAACTACTCTTGACTTAAAAAAATCTTTTACCTATCGATAGTTATGGTAAATATGCAGAGCCCATTCAATTTTTGAGTCTATAGGAGGTAGGGTTCATATTTTAATGTAATAAATAAAATACAATTCAGTGTGGTGTTTCATTGCACGGGCGTTTTAATGTATTAAGGCTTCATAATAGGGAAAGAGTCTCGTTGGACGCCTGCGACGCGGCGACTGGTCGCCTGCGCGCGAGCGAGCACGCTACAATGTTGGCTGAAGATGGATATATATTAGACTGGGAGGTAGGACGGGCCTTACACACGGCAAAGCTATTTTACCATCTCTGCATCACGACAAGGTCAAATTACTTCACCAGTAGGGATGGATGTATGCTTTAAAGATGTGCGTAGTGCTCTATTTAGGCGCTCCATGGTGAGCTGGAGAGACGCGTCAGTCCTGTTTGAAACATTATAACTAAATAATTTGTCTTTCCAAGACTAAAAAATATACTAAATAATTAACGATAGCATAATAATTAACAGAATATAGTACAGGTATCAATATTTTCCAGATTTTCCTCTTATTCCTATTATTCTTCCTATAAAAATTTACACGCCAATATATAATGGACAATTTCAAAGGAGTGCTCTGTCTTAGGTTCTCAGACAAATCTTACAACTTTTTTACTGGCATGCAACCAAATTGCGTATTATACGATAAAAATATTATACTCGCTTGGATAGATTGATGAAGAAATAAGAGTTTGAAGGATCTATCGTTGAAGATTTTATAATTAGAAGAGCCCATCTTGTCCTATCTTTTATCAATATATCAAGCGTCGAGAAACGTGGCGAGGTATACGTTCAATAAATACCCTTTGCCGTTTCACAATACAATATCCGACGGAAGTATCCCAGGGGGTGAGCTTCCCGGGGGATGAAATACCCTGGGATACCCCCCTTCCTTTCTTCCCCTATTCCCGTTTGTTACCTACCGAGGATATCATCTCCCTCGAAGGGGGTGTAGGGCGACCGGTGCCGCGGTGGGGCAATTAGCGATTCTGGCTTGCAACCCGAGTGACGTTATGATGCGCGGACACTAAATTACTAAAGAACCTTTGGCCGATATAGGCGGATGTTCTGTGACACAGATTAATTAATAAAGTATACGTCAGTTGATTTGATGCAGATCCGAAACTACACAAAAATCTTAATCTAGCTCTCTTGATAAATAAGAAATAAAAACTTGCAGACGCTTGCATAAGTAGAAGAACTTTTTATAACAACGTAAGCGTAACTTTCCGTAACAAAGAGTATATCTTACACTAATTTACCAAGACTACCAGCACAAGTAGCGGCTCTGTGGAAATTGAAGAAAGAGCTGCCTTTTCAGTTAAACATAGAGTAATATTACAAATAAGTTTTCCACATTATAAAATGTGTTTTTACGTTTTTTTTTTTGTATATTCGAGTATTTACTTTACTTTGATGTAATATTAGCATACCTATACGTACGTAGCGCATTGGCGTTGCTTTAGCATACACGCAGTAATGTTACGTTACTCATGTTGGTCTTAAAAAAAAAATGAAATGAAATGTTCAAATGTTTGATAACCCGTTTATGAGGGTGGTATCTATCAAAATAAATAAGGTGAAGTTAACTAATTACTCTATTGCCAATACCCTGGACGACGATAAAAAAAATATAGCCATTTTGATAACATCATTATCGTATGAAATATACCAACCTACAATATTTGATCATACCGACACATCAAAATTTAATGGAATAATTAAAGTTTTGTTGAGGAATTTGAAGCCTGTGGGATCTATTTTTGCATTAATATGTGAAGTTCAAAAAAGAATCAAATGAGACCATGGCACAATGAACGGCGAAAATAAGGAAATTGGCAATACCATGGAAATTCACAGGTCCTAATAGACATGTTTGTCAGGAGTCACGGATTGGCCAAAATAATGAATATAAAATTAGAAGAAGATGCGTCTTCGGAAATCGCACTAGCGAAAGAGGCTGCTATATCGATTACTAATAAAGAATATGACGTCTGTATCAAGAAGCAATCTCAAGATTTACTTTTCATGAAGAAGGACAAGAAGACTTTTCCCATAGGTAATATTTTGGTAGAGACAGTAGAGGAAAGAGTTTGCAATTACAAATCTTATTCATACATTATTTGTCAGGAAAAGGGAAAATTAGCCCTAGGCTTCGGAAAAGGTGCATTGAATCTGACAATTACAAAATAAAATATTTCCTCAAAATACTATAAGATTTCAATATATAACACTACGTGTTATTTATTTTGCACATTTTTTTTGTCTTTTGACCTTAAACTAGGAAATAATGCCTCATTCGCGAGTTATAAGGTGTATTTCACTGATATTTTCACCGATACAAAGGTACAAACTTTCATCAAAGCTGTGAGCAACTGCATATTCACAGAGCTTAACACCGTCCTCTGTAATCGGCGATGCGAGATAAACAAATTCCTTTCCAGCATTAAATTATGCGCTTGAGATCATTACACACTTTGTAATGCAACTCTATATTGTAACAGTTGTAGCTATAGTAGTGATTTTTGACGAGTTTGTAACCGTACTTTTTAGTGGTGGTTTTATAAAATTTTGATACATAGGTGGTGAACACATAGGAGGAGAAAAATGATTACTGGCCAAGCAGAAATATATATTTTTTATTAGCGAACAAATATAACAGCTATACTGACATGAAGAGGTTTACAAAACTCAAAAAAACCTTCGAAGTATAAAAAATAATAGTGATATACAAAGATAAAGAAATTATTAAGGCAATATGAAAACATTAGAATCAAACTTCCTAATGTGTTAAAATATTCATCTCGAGATGTGTGACAAAGTAAGAAGAGACTAAATTGAATAATTGGAAACGGAACTCGGAAATATATTCTAAAAACTCATAATTAGTTTAAATCTGATCACAGCATCATTCGAAGCACACAACGCAAGTCTTATTATTTTTTTGGTTGTCCATGATCTATAATAGTGTATAGGGATAACATGCCTACCCTGAGTCCGCAACAACCCATGCACGTTGTGTTTGGATCCGGGTCACGGCACCATTTGAGAAGTGAAGAGGCCAGAATATTACCCTGGGATTATCAGTGACAAAACCTTTGTCATGGTCGCAATAATCCATAAACTTCGAGATCCATAAACTTCGAGATCCATAACTAGAAGAGTTGAGGGAAGGCATGTGATCGATAGATAGTATTACCTCCATGTTTTATAACCTACCTCATACATATACAGAAGAACAATTACGCTAACTTCTTAAAAAATAAAAGAAGGAAATTACTAATTTGAGGAAAGTTTCACTAGACACAAAGTAGAAGGGACAGTCTTAAAATTTATTTCGCATTTGATCCGGTTCGTGTTGGCGAGTTTCAACTTTTGTTTGTTCATAATTTCTCTGCCGGAACATGAACCTTCTCGATTTTTAAAGACTAACTGATTTCCTTCCTACTTTTTGAACAACTATTATCATGGATTGATTTTCCGAAAAACCGAGTTAGAGCGTTCCGTCCTAATGTATGAGATACGTACCAATTTTCTATTTTCCTTTATTTATAAAAAGAGTTTCCGCGTTATTTCTTTTGTCGTAATTAATGGTTTATTTCTGGTGGTAAATATTTTCGGGGATAATATATTTTATAAATAGGTTCTCAATTAGTTACAAGAATCCAAAGCGAGAGAGAGAGAGTTACCTCCTGCCTCCATAAACTTATTATATACAGCAATATTTTCTCTTGGAGTGTAACATTACTCCCAGCTCCGGGAGCGTATGAGATTATGGCTGAAACTCGACGATAAGGAAGCTGTGGTTTAAGAGAGCACGTAGGTGGAACAGAATTATAATGAAGCAGCTACACAGCGCGCGAACTTCGCGCACAAAGAGCGCCTTTAGCTTACTTCCTCGTTCGTTATCCTGCTCCCCCCAACCGCTTCCTTTCTCTCCCCCGCGCTTCCGCCTCGGGCAAGCCACCCGCTTCCGGCGCGACACGTAAACATGGACGAACATCCGGCAGCCACCCCTTCCTTCGTACCCCCTTCCGACCTCCGCCTTCCGTTTACCTTGGCGGGTAGGGCGCCGCCCCGCCCAACTCATTTCATATTTCAAATTAAAAATTTCATTTCTATGTTAGAATAATTATGCACTATACGCAAGTTTCATGTCGTGATTAAAGAATGCTTTCAATTACAAAAGTTAGGTTCAGTATATGAGTGTCCAACTTCAAAAAAAAATGCTACTAAAAGTAATAATAACAATTCATGCCTTACAGTTAACCTTAACAATAAGAAAAACAATCATAGCTCAATAACTATATTATAAACAAACAATAAAATACATAAGTAAGATAATTAGAGGTAATGTAATTAATAGTAAAAAATAGAAAAAAATATCCTATACTGACGCAGGAAAAACGTGGGAAGAGTATGAGAAGAAATCACTACGAGTCAAGAGCAAAAAGTTGTTTTCAGATATCGGAGTACGATACAGTTTAAATCTGTTTATCGTTTTTACTTCATTTAATTTATTTTTCGAAGCTACTACAAGATTAGTAAAATATAATGTTTTGTAAGTCGAATTTTTCACCCTACTAAACTTGTCTGTATCGAGATGGTAGGTAGGCACCTACTACCTACTTGCTTTATTATTGAACTTAATCAATAAAAAAGAGGCGCAAAGACTTCGAGACGAAGATGATGTAATGATCCAACTCCGCCATAAATCCGGCAGAGGCCAAACCACGAGGCAATCAATAGTAAAGAAAAATTGATATTCAAAATGTCAAAGGAGAAAAGAAGTCATTACAATATTTTAGTATAAGGCCTGGTAAACTTTGTAATCGTGAAGTTTTGTGATAGGTACGATTATTATGATCCGATTTTGTTCAACGTGTCACTCTGGTTTTATTATTAAGCCACCGTGTCATGACTCCCTTAAATTTAAGATAAGCTAAGATATATATATGTGTGTGTGTATATATATATATATATATATATATAATTGATATTTATTAAAACAAATGTAAACACAGTGTACCCTTTAGCAAGACCACGTTCAGGATTGGAGCGTCATCAGATCCCCAAAATGCAACAGGGTTTATATGTAGGAAAAAGGAGAATCCCTGGAATACGGGATGTCAACCGACGGTGGCGAGTTTCCTACATTCTGCCCATCAAATCCGAAATCTACAACATACAAAAGGATTGATTATTATACCAAATCTATATTAGTCGCTAGTCCTTACAGCGTAGCTGAAAAAAAAGTTTCCACCGCTTCAAGCGTCTCGCCAGTAACTGACAATACGACGTCGCGTGGCGTTTGTGTTTGTGTGTGTCTGTGAGCTTGTGCGTGCGTCTAATTCTGTGTGTGCGTGTGTGTGTGTATGTGTATATGTATATGTATATAACCAATGCGCAGATCCCAGTTGATGTCTGTGTGACCTAATTATGTTATTAATATTTAATTAAATGACGACAGTCAGTACTCTCTATCGTGCCATGTAAAAACCACCTGGCCTCAGTGTGTTGATATGTCACGAATTATTTGGAGAATTTTTGAGCTTCAAAGTCATTTAGTATTTTTAGAGCATAAAACGAAATAAATGGTGTAAAAAGCAAAAAAAAAAGTTATTGGCCATGATGAGACGCGTAAAATGAGTTACATGTCGCCTGGGGTCAATCCATCTGTTTAGACAATATTGACGAGAAGTCATAGGTCATACTGCAATAAAATAAGGCCAAAGTTTGACACACGCTTGGGTTTTTCTACTGCCATGTTTAGTTTTGAAGTTAATATGGGAGTCGGAGGAAAGGTGTTCGTCTAAGTAAATGTCAGGATATTTCAAGCTGTTAAATTTATCCAAAGTTTTCAGAAGAATTGATGAAATTTTCTGTTCTAGGTTTCCAATCGCCGATCCCTGGTTTTCCGCGGTACTCTGTCACCGGAGACCATCGCAACGGCGTCTACAATCTTCGGATTGTCAATGCCAGTTTGGAAGATGACGCCGACTATCAGTGTCAAGTCGGACCAGCTCGGCTTCACAAAGTCATCAGGGCGACCGCCACTCTCACTGTCATCGGTAAGTGTATAATTATATTACGTAGTTTATGAATAGTTTAAACGGAGGAATCCCCCTGTGTGATATTACCCGTATGTTTATGACTGATAATTGAAACATTTCGTAACACAGGTCAGTCATTAACTCATCCTTAGCTTGCGTGCGATACACGGCGCGGCGCCCTTGTGAGATATGGTTATTACTCGGACCAGCAGGCATCCAATGTGTTAATTATCGCCTAAGCAGCGAATCAAACTCGACATTACCTTAGGGACTTAACACGTTGACTTCCAATCATGATTACACATATGTACATATGTATTTTGTATTTTTTTATTGTTGGTGGTTAAGAGTGAAACGGTTTTTGAATGTGCACAGAGAAGAGAAGACCCACAGTTTTGACAGATTTTTATACATTTAAACGTTGCGAGTGCACTCTGTTGGTTGTGTAGCGGTGATAAAGGCCGGATATGCAGAAAGTATGAAGTTTTAAGCACATTTTCTTCGCGCGTGTTGGGATGGGTTCTAAGCGAGGACGGTTCTGCACTAAAGGACGAGATGATGGGTGAAGTATAGAGAGAGAGAACTGCAAAAGCCGTTCTACAGGCTAAAAGAGCAATTGTATGACCCAACCTCCGACTGCTTGGGCCTCTCTAGGACAAACCTGCAGATAATTGGCATGCTCACTGCGCATTGTAGGATCAACAGACACCTACACGTTCTGGGCATATTGAATGAGCAACTTGTCGGGGCTGCTGAATGGAGGAGGAGATAGGGGAGCATTATTCGAAAAAGAGAGAGAATTACACGATGTAACTCGGTAACTATGGCAGAAATATGCGGTACGCAACCTTCGTGGATTCTGCGTGTGAGCTGACTGCAAGTCATGTTCAAAGGCTCCACATTGATAACCAAGTGCGGATGTCTGACTGCATCATGGGGATGCCAGACTGGTGATTTTGCTGTAAGTCAGGTAAGGCAACAGGAATCTTGGAATGAAAAGTAGCAAATTAGGAAAGGGAAATAAATCGTTTGACTTATTGCTGATGTGTGTTTAACCACGAGTGCGCATTACGATAAGTGCCATCTATTACCATACTGCACGGGCGCAGCAGAGCGTGCCTAAACGAGTATGTCACGCTACGTTGGGGATCTGACGGTGATTTAATCGCTGGCATGGACGAATGTTTTCTTGCAGTCGCCTCATAACGTCCAAAAATTATTGACGGCTGGCTGTTTACCCCATGTAGCTTAGTTAGGAATTCGGAGTAGACAACACCCGACATGACTTTGATATTCCAGTAATTTTGGCGTTATTTTTTTTAGATTCATTGCTGTCAATAGGCATTCCAAGGCCTGTTCTTGTTTGTTCACCCGTTATCTGGGGGAAATCCTCGGGCGGCCCTGGACGGTTGATGTATTTGTCTGTTTATCGGCTTTGCTCAACTGACAAATAGCCGGGGGGGGGGGTCTAAACGCGTAACGCGATCTATGACGCGGGTGTAGATGTTGACCTGATGTCATCTATCCTTAGAAACGACTCATTGGCAACCCAATCTCGGATGACTTTCCGACTAAAGGACGCCACGGGTCCGCGATATTTCCGAGTTACGGAATACCACATTATTACAGCAGGTAGAGGTCGCGCCAGCGACTTCGAGCCCAAAACCAAACGAGTGAATGGGAATGAGGGCACGAGGGTTTGAAAATTCCCAATGCCTCATGGTAAGGAGTAATACTCTCGCAGGCAGTAGGAGTAGTTGGATACGTGGATTGTTTTTGTCAAAATTTTCTGCGTTCATCTCAGGGCGATATAACGATAGAGTTCGTAGAAACGACTCGGGTTGGCAGGTTCGCCCGTAGCATGAATCTTAAAACATAAATGTATGTTCGCTTAACTAAAAAGTTGACGTGAGATTTTAATTGGCCTTCCCCTCCCCCTCCCCACTTTAAATGAGATTGAATGACAATTTGCCCCCCTCATTTTGAGCTCACGTAATAAATGGACGCGTCCTTATAGCGGTCTCTGACTTAACTGAATAGAAGTATACCCTTTCCCCATACCATTATAATATATACTCTGTTCTGCTTGAGGCATTTGCTGTATTCATTCATACATAATACAATGATGAATTGTGTGACTCAAACATATCTTCGCATTGTATTTGTATTGTATTTTGCCACCTTTTGAAACGCCTGTTTAAGTTTTTAGGAATTTCATTCAAATTGTTTGACTTATTACTGATGTGTGTTTAACCACGAGTGCGCGTTACGATATATTACCATACTGCACGGGCGCAGCGGAGCATGCCTAAACGAGTATGTCACGCTACGTTGGGGATCTGACGCTGATTTAATCGTTGGTTTGTAATATAAAACGTTTCAATTAGCCTCAACGCCTTCGCGATAGCGATATCTGTAAGTGATCTCGACAACTGAGCATATCGTTATACTAATATGAGGGGAAGAAATACGTACGGCTTAACTGTGTAAGACTGAAATATCAAAATATGCGAGAGATCGATTCGTAAAATTGATGGGCGTTGTCAGCAGCAACTTGATACCGTTTAAAATTTGTAATTCTTCGTTATTTGATATCTTATACAATGAACTGATACAACATTGAAACGCCCACACGCAGACATACGCCCACTTTTGATATTATTCATTTAATGGCTATCTGTCAAATTTTAACTATAATTATCAATCTTTTTTTTAGCCGACGGATTTTTATGTCACATTTTATAAAAACATTTTAGTTTCTTAAATTAAGGTGACTACCTCTCTCAAACAGTGAAAAACTGACAATTTGCAGTCCAAATTAAATGACTCTCGCGTGTATTTAAACAATAATAAAAATATTAGTCTTGTAGCAAATTTCTTAACCTTATTACTATGATGCAAAATTTCAATGTACTTATTTTTTTCTGAATAAAAATAAATAAAAGCTGAAGTCTTCGCTTTTTTGTATTTTGCATTTATCTTGGAATCTATAGGGGCATACAATTTGAAACTATATTAGTAAGACGTGGCAAGTAAATGATTAAAATACGATGAGGCCATATTTTTCATTAATTTCATTGTTTCTTTATAATCTTTCAAGAAACCAAAAAAGGTATTATTTGTCACGCGCGTATCACCGCGCAAGCAATACTAGGCTCTCGGTGTATTACGCCCCGCTGGAGTTTCGCTTGACGTAAGAATGATATCGCCGCGCAAGCAATAATAGTCGTTCGGTGTATTGTTCTCCTCTGGAGTATCGCTTGACATCATTCTGCTTAATATAGCGGATAGCGGCGCCTTAAATGAAAGTATCATACAATTCGTAAAAATAATACCTATTTAATGATGCTATAGCTTACAGTTTGACCTACAGTGACGTTATATTTGGAACATAATGGTTCCGTGTAGTCTGGGTTATAATGGCCGTTATGTCTTTTGGTTAGCCCAGCTCGCGGAGCGAATCCTATCCAGGAGCCTCCTCGAAGAGGGACCAATCCGGTGAACCCGCTGTGCGGTTCATAATGGCTGTCATAATGGCTACGTGGATCCTGGGCTATAATTGCCGTTATGTTTTGGTCGGCCCAGCTCCCGGAGCAACTCCTATTCAGGAGCCTCCACGAAGAGGGACAAACCCGGTGAACCCGCTGTGCGGCGGACCTAGGAACGGGAACTCGGGCATGAGCTCGACAGCTAGCGCACGAGTCGGGCAACCGGCCGTGTTGTACTGACTGATTCTGAAGGAGTTTAGAAGTGTACGCTTCTTAAGCAGCGGGGGCAAGCAGGTACCTCTAATGCTTATCCATAGATATGATAGTGTGGGCCACCCGATCTCGGTAGAGAGTTGCCGAGCAAAGGCCTCGTATCCGCTACATTCCAGTTAGGAATACCGCTTTAGAGGTAGAGGAGAATCGCGCAAGCGACCTCGGCCCTGTGACCAGACGGGGGATCTGGTCACAGATCCCGCAAGGGCGCGAGGATCCCCACTGGCCTTGAAAATTCCCAGTGCCTCGCGGTAAGGTGTCGGACTCTTACGGGCCTAGGTGGAATTTGGTTCGTAGATTTATATACTTCAAAAGTTGCTGCGTTTCGCCTCGAGGTGATAGAACGATAAATTTCGTTAAAACGCTCCGGGGTGGACGGGTTTGCCCGTAGCAGGTGGCATACACTAAAAGTGACGTTATATTTCAATGGCCTTTGACGTCCAAAACGTCGCGGGGCACACATAGATCTAATAACGAAATAATAATGCGCCCTTGGCTATTTTCGATAAACAGATTCGCTCGTCATATTTTCAAATTCTAGGGTGTCGCGCTAACAGTGCCTTCGAAATTGTACATTTAAAACGGATCTGCCAGATATCTCCATCATCTCTTGTTTCCTAATCGCATTGGTTCACAAAGCTCTTCCCACACTCCCACCACATGCAGCGAGCGGCTTCGCTACGATAGACGACAATAGCATCCAATATAACCGTCAATACTTTTATGCCGCGTATGCTACATACTATTTTTTATTCGCTTAAAAAGTTTATAAAAAATATAATGATATCACTTTTTTGGCAATGTTTTCTTAACTATATAGTCATCCGTTTTGAACCATTCTCATATAATTAGATAGAGAATTAATACATATCGATTCATACCATACATTTTTTGTATTTATTTTTTATTTTATAACAAGAGTTTGAAATAAAA
>JAOPUG010000181.1:2901364-2916612 GCA_027564375.1 Micropterix facetella
GCGCTACATTCGAGCCAGCCATGGTGCCTATATGCCCGAAATCATGTTTAAACACTATTAGCATAAAATTCTCTTTTCAATAAAGCCAACCCCATAGCTATTTACATTATTTTTATGTGTTTTATTTCAATTTATAGTTTTAAGAGTCTAAATTTTACACCTCTAAGAAAAACAGCCTATACAAAGGAGATAATAATTCACTACAGCATTGCGTGTGTGTAGCTAGCTTTATTCTGATTACATATTAATATGTTTAAGTTCTTGTTTTATTTCTTCTAATATTTCGATTATTTGGATTTTCGGTTATTGCTCTAGTCCCAGGTGATCCGAATAAGGGGTTCTACTGTATATTTTGCTTAATATGAAATTTCTTTCTGCAGATGGTATCACAATCAAGGCTGTCTCCGAGAATACGATCTTCATTCCAAACGAGGATGCAACTCTATCATGCTTAGTCACAGGTTGGTACAAAGCTTTTTCTACTCTGGGTACTATTTTTTTAAGTTTATTTGAAACAAAAAATCGTCCTCATCCTGTGACACTCCACTGCTGGATATATGCCTCCCCCAATAACCTTCTGTCGATCTATTGTTAGCTATTTTCTGCCAGTCCATTCCTGCTGCAGTCTAATGTTGTATAAGGTGTGTTAAAAAATAAACCAAACTTTTGAAATAGGACGCCAACTTTTAAAATAGTGGCCCCTTTGAACCTGCCATTGGCCGGGTTTCGCTCTAACCGTTAATTGGCGAGCTACAGCTGCCGAAGTGAGCACATGCACAAGCATGATTTATTTCAACCGATATACACTCAAGCAGAATATAGTAACTGATATACTTTATTTTTTGGAGAAATGGGTGCTCTTGCCTTCCAACAGATGTCTAATGCAACAACGCTTGTAACAAAATTCCCTAGCTTTCCATCTTTCAGCAAGAATAGGATTACACTTTACATTTAGTGCCTTTTTTTTACTGCCTTTCCTCTCGCAATTGTGACTGTATAATGAAGCACGGAATTCTGAAACAGGCATTATCCCTGATTACCTAAAATCCATTTTACATGATGCTGTGTGGAGATAAACAGTTCAAATCTTTTATTTCACAGGTAATCCTCTCTCCGAAGACCACATCCACTGGAAACGCGATGGATACCCCGAATTAACTACCAAGACTACCACCAGCTTCGTCAACAACACGAGCATCTTGAAGATTCACAAAGCCAGTAGGGAGGATGTAGGAGTATTTCAGTGCGTTGCTAATAACGGTATTGGAAACGAGACCAGACAGGACGTCATGCTGATTGTGAAATTCAAACCGGAAATGGATCTGAGCCCGAGCTTCATGAAATCAGCTTCGAACAACGGCGGCGAGGCAAAACTGCGATGCAGGTAAAGAAGCTTTCTTTTTCTTTGTATATCCTGGGAACGGCGACTGATAGTGTTGTCACCGCCTATTGGTGCTGGAGATGCATTGTACTGACCCATGCGTCCGGGTTGTGGTTCGCTCACATTGGTCTCAATGGTCCTCGATCTGCACCCTTTTAGAATCATAATATAAATCTGAAATTATAATTCGAAGAGAGAGCTTCTAATAATTTCAGCCTTAAATTAATAAAGTGTGACTTCTTCTTTTTGGTGTCATGTCCGTTACTGAATGATGGCTATCATACTGGCTATGACAACTTTATTGACCGCCGCACGAAACAATGATGTGGTAGATTTCTGAAAACTTTCCTATAGATTATGGAGCCAAGATGTTCTTCGTCCTGGATCTCTTCTTCCGGCTATTTTGCCTTGAATCATAAGATGTGTAGTACGTAGTACTGTAGTATCCTCCGATAGACCCATATTTAGAAGGCTTCTAACTTTCTTAACAGTGTGTCTGTAAGTTGTACAGCTGTCCATCCTATAAAATAATATTTAGAATAAGTAGCACTTTATCAGTCTGATCTTCAGATGAGTGTAGGTTGATGTTTCTTCTGCAAAATAGCTTTTTGGCTTGTCCGTAGTATTACTATAGGACGAGGAATATAGTCTAAAGCATGCTGTGCGTTTGTTTGTTTGTTTGTCCATATGTCCGAAGACTTCCCGTGGTCTGATATTTACTAAATTTGGCATGCAGCCTTGTTGGGTGATCCTAAGCACCACCAGGCGGCAACAAATTCAATCTGAGTTCTGCATATGCTGCTGCAGATGCATCTTGGTTTACTTGACCTGGAGGAGAATCTGACCAATGGATAGAGCAAGCATAGCGTATATGGGTATTTTTGAATTGTGGTGATGAGATAAACTTGTTAAAATAGGTTTTAGCCATTTTCGATATCAGGGGTTACCAATTATGGGACGGGCTAAAGTTGCCGATGTATATCGATACTTTTCCTGTTATTTATCTTGAACTTACTTCTGCTTTTTTACGCAGATTTTATCTACTTTGTCATATCCCAGATGTCATTTGAATTACAGCCAAGATAAATAATGTTATAAGCAATTTTACTTACTGACTTTTGTGTAATTGATATTTGTGACGTTCAGCTTCAACCTATATTCGATACACTCTTGTAACATCTGCAATGAGAAGCTGGAGTAATCTCCATCCCAAAGCCTTTCTAAATAATCTAGAAAACTTCAGACTAGATTCTAGAGGTGGATTCGGCTTCTAGCAGGATATTTACCTGAAAGCCTCAGATGTGCATCCCTCTGTCCGGATATGCTAACCCTCATTGTAAAATAAACAGTCCCTTAAAAGTCCTTCTTTTCATTTCAGGTGTAAAGCAGCGCCGGCTCCAAATTTCACCTGGTCAAAGAGCGGGGCGACAATACCGACAAATACTTCCGGGAAGTACTTCGTGACCTTTCGAAAGGTAGACCCGCTGACCTACGAGTCTGTCCTTCTGGTGGAGCACGTAACTTCTACAGATTATGGCCAATATGAATGCGCTTCGAGAAACGAAGTAGGATTTTCCACGAACAGCATCAAACTCGACGTTCTAAGCGCTCCAGGTAAGTTTGCTCCCGATGACCTCCTACCGTTTCTACATTGACACGCAAATAACCTGACTGCAACGGTGGCAGGACCTGTAGACGAGAAACTATATTATTATTTATAACATACAAAGGCACCATGCGGAGAACTAAGTACGGATACCAGGAAAATGGTTAACCTCACATAACAATTTTCTTCATAAATTAGACTGTCCAAGTCAGGATATGAACCGACAGTCCGCTCTCTACTATTTTTACCATATGTATATATAAAGTTCTTCTTTTGCTTCTTTCTCAGCATGGAATGCTTCTCTGCTGGATATATGCCTCTTCAGTAACTTTCCATTTTGATCTATTTTCAGCAATTTCTACCACTTCATTACAAATGCTTCGTTTCTCTGCACATTACTTTAATGATCGCCATTTCTGCGACTTAGATGACCTGCCCACTGCCATTTCGACCTAGCTTTGTGGTCTCCGATGTCTTCTACCTTTGTCTACTATCTGATGATAAATACGAAAGCTCCGTATGGATAACTAAGTGCGCGCACCGGGAAACTCTTTAACCGAGCATTACAATTTTTTTTGTAAATTAGAACATCACGACCAAAAAACTAAAAAAAAAGTAGTAAAACCTGTCGCTTCACTCGCTCGCTTCAGTCTCTTGCCATATTATTAGACCACCCTGCATTTCAGTACTTATTTACACTTTTCAATATCCGTAAACTTTTAAATAATGATTTTCTGTAGTGTTTTGGCATTCGTTGAATTTTCTTAAATTTTCTTGACAGAATTACATTTCTCATTTTCACGGGGAGAATGGTGTAGTTAATGTTGTTTCTCATTACTATATTATAATCTAACAACGATCAAGGATTATATAGTTCATATTAATTTTGTATATTTATACACTTTTCTGTTTAAATGCATCGCTAAATCGGAATGTAAACATACAGAAATAGCAGAAATATTTTTTAATACATATACTGGTACTTAGTTGTGCGTAATTATTTTAACTCTAGATAATAAACTTAACTCTCAGTTACATTATACCTACACATTCGTTGAGCGGACTGCATTAAAAAGTGTTAATATCAACAAAATTGTTTATTAAAAATAGGAACAACATATTTGTCCATATAATGCTACATATGTCCATATGATGAATACCACAAATTGTCATACAATGGTGTTTTGTCATTCGCTGAGCTTTTGATGGACATAAATAGCATATTTTACGCGGATTTGATGCAGAATGAGTAGGAGCTTCTACACTGGACCCATCACTGCAATATCCTTTATCATGGTTCTGATATCATGCCTCTAAGTCACCGTCTGTAACTGCCGTCGTAGCCAGAGCTCCATGAGTTGGTCTCCCATCTTCATAAAAAAAACTCGCCGAGACTTTTTTTTTAATTTCTCACGTTATTAGAGACATGGATAGCATAGCGGTTGATTGCCAGTAGTGGCCACCTTTTGGTTTTTCTGTTAATACTCATATTTGAACACATTTAATCTACTGTTTATTTGCTTTGATTATTATTTACGCTGATATCCTCACCTTGAGAATCATTTGAGCTCTTTGCCTCTTACTAGATCGTATGCGATCATTGTTAGACTCCGAGAAGCTACTCAGAGAATCGGATTCGCTGCTACAGTGCCAGTGTATTTCCTCTTCTAAATTATCCCCAACTTCTGAAAATTAGTTGTCTGATTCCTCCCCGTCTGTAAGGAATCTCCTTCATTTCCTCTTGTCTCCTCAAATCCATCTAAAAATAAGATAGGATATGAGATTAATAAAAATATTTCATAACAAAAACAAAAAAAAGACGAATATCGTAACCAAAGTACAAATTATGCCGCCAGTCTTTCATTTTTTCATTACAAATATATTCAAATACACATAATTTATCATGAATATGAAAAAGACATTCCATTATCAACCTATAAAGTAATAAAAATAAAAAGAAATGCAATATATATACCTTTACATAAAAGTTACGTAGCAACTTTCGTCGAGCGGATGACAGGATGGCCTGAAGTCAATTCCTAATTAACGTGTGAACACGACCACATCACACATTTCACTGTTTTTTCTAATTATGAAGGTAGAAAAAGAATGACGGGCGGGGAGCGTGTGGAAGTTTGTTAACTTCACATTCGAGCGGAGGTGCGTCGTCGTGCCGACGAATGATTAGTTATCAAGGGTTAAACTTAAAACGTTATGTTATCCTTTTCCTGGGTTTGGTGGAAATAAAATTGCTATATTTCCTTTTACAAAAAAAAAAAACAGAATGTTTTTTGGAGCAAAATTTTATTTCAATGCTGACACTATACATGCTAATTGTAGAGCTAATATTGAATCGTAAATCTTTGTTTGTTGTATTTCGATATATTCATTAACATAAACAACACAGACACCAGAATGTAAGCAATGTTTAAGATTTATTGGCGATTAAAAGTGTAAAATTGTACTGAAAAATGCATGGTGGGATTAATAGTATGACAAGGAACTGTAATTATAATAAATTTGCTGCAGATCGATACGTTAAATCGTATTTACTGATGGATATGGGAGCAGCTCAAGACGATCTTTTATAATCTTCCTGCAATCATAATGTTTGAGAGGGCATATCTTCATTTGTTATTTATTTATTATGTAAATGAATAAATTTTATTTTCTTTTTAGATCCAGTAAGCATTCTCACGGTTGAAAATGTTACACATGACTCCGTCTCGTTAACATGGGTGCCAGGGTTCGACGGTGGAGAAACACCATCATATCGTATTCGATACAGGTAATGTTATGTTTTCTAGTTTGTAAGAAACTTGAATTTAATGGTAGAGAATCCGATTCGAAGGACCAAATAGACATTTCTGAAGCCTTTCCACTCTGTCCGATCCTTCGTTTCTCTCATCCGGCTAATTCCTGGGTTGGGGTTGTCTGAGCTGTTATAATTTATATTTTATTTGTTGTTTGGGGCTGTCTCAAGGTTTACTGAGCCTTCTATCACTGTGACCATCTGCCTACTATAGTTCTGTACCAAGCTTCGCATCATTTAACCCTTGGAGTGCCACGCACTTCATACACAATTGAGCCAAGACTGCGATTTCTCTGTATTTTATGTTCAGAATGGAATTATGTCGCTACGTCTTTTATTATTATCTTCTAACTTCAATATTTCAATTTCTGGATTAATAGCTACGGATGTAGGTATCATTATACTCTCTCTTTCGCAAACTCCTCACTGCGTATGCAGTGCGTGCCACTCCAAGGGTTAAGAACCGCAATAAGCTTTGGCGCTGGATTGTTTTACCTCTTCAGCTTGGAGGTAGTAGTTACCCAGGTGGATATTTCTTTTACGCGCATTAGTGGGCCACATTCGCACACAAGGTGCAGAGGAGTTCCGTCTGCAGTTTGGCAGAATCAGCATACATACACTTATATTTTTTGTTGACATGTATATCCATACATACATATATATAACACAAGTCACTAACATATACTAAAGCGGTATAATTCTCTGATAGACCAAGATCCGGAGTGCTAAGCTTTATTCAATTCATGTAAAAAACTATTTTTATTATTTACATTAGCAAATTTTAAGTGCGGTTTTAGTTTAATTTATCTATGTTCTGGAGATGACACATTAGCTGCGTTTTCCAACATACTGATGTAATAATTTGGTTTCCAATTCAGTGTATTTCTTTACAAGGCTATCATTTGGTTCCTCTCTCAACTGTATTACTTATGGTGTTGTAGTTATTCAATCTTCTGCTGATTATTTATTTAAATTGTATTATTTACGACAATATTAAAAAAGACTAGTGGATATTTTGATATTAACTAAGGTTTCTTTTCTAGGAAAATCACCATGGATAACTACAAATATGAAGATGTCGTCCCGAAAAATACAACAGTGTTTACTATAACTGGATTGGAAAGATCAACAGACTATGTTTTTTCCATAATGGCATTGAATAAACTAGGGCAAAGCAGATATAGACCGGACGCGACGAACGCCACCACACTAAGTGAGTTGCTCTTGAAAGTCTATAGTCTACACAGACCTTGCGTCTTTTAAATGGTTACTTCAAGAATCTTTCTGAACATTTCTCTTTTTTTAAAACAAAAAAGGCAGGAGCCTAGCAGACAAAATAAACATGTAATATGTAGTTTCACCCTATAGCCATCTTATTATTGCAGATTATATTTAATTCTTTTAGATCATTTATATTACGATAAAAACCATATTTTTCATTCATCATTTCGTATATTTCTTTCACGCTGCTTTTGTCTGGATTAAAAAAAATCATGCAACAGAGGATTTACCACCGTTCTACAACTCGAAAAATTTCGACTTCGGCTACGACAACGGCATGTTCGGCTCCAAGCCCGGCACGATCATCATCACCGCTATTGTCATCACGATACTGATGATCGTCGGATCCGTGATGACCGTCGGCTGCTGCGTGCACAAAAAGAAGAAGCAGCGCGCGAAAGGTTCGCGCGCGCACAAATATTGCACATTTGCCCAACATTGCCCGTTCTTTTGTAGCATCCGTTATTTTTTAAATTCATTTTTCCATTTTTATTTCGTTTATTTTTTTATTTTATTTCCATCAATGCAGGAGCTTCGCAAATCGGCGAAATGCAAGAAATACCCACCGTTCTCCTCGAGAAAGCGGATCTTCCACAGATGTTCATAGTATATGTGTCCATAACCGGAGTTGTTCTAGTTCTCACCAATGTCGCTCTGGTCGCTTGTTTTATGCTGAGAAAGAGGGCTAAAAGAATTAAAGGTAGGTTTGTTTACTTCGTAATCGGTGAAGGAATAATTTATAATAATAAATAATAAAATAAAGTTGAATATCACTCAAAATTATGCGGCTATTTTTCATAGTGATAGCTGGAATCGGCTGTGGTTTTGTCTGCCTCTAAACCCGTTAAGTCGACTGTTAGAAAAATAGCATATAGGTAATCGACTAAGGAGAAGAGTGTTTAAGATCCCACACCTCTTTTACATGGATGGTCTGATGCTTGATGCACCTGACAACCCCAGGTTTGATGGACTGCTAGAAACTGCTAGAGAGAATTCAGTAGTTTCATTAGCATGGAGTTTGATTGGGATAAATGTGCACTCATCCATGTAAAACAAGGTATTGTAAAGCAATCCTCAGACACAATCTTCACCTCTGTAGGAGACGCGTACAAATAACTCGGTTTCAGCCAAATTCTGCATACTATTCACCATGGCGGTGCGAAAAAACGGAAGTTCTGGCCCCGCCCCAAATCTGTATTCAGATAAATGTTGAGCAGGACAAATAAAATGATGTTTTTGAATGATCGGGCAATTCCAGTGGTGTAATGTACTTTCGGTGTATCTTTGCTCATGTAGTTGGGGCTGACATGTGGGGAAGCCGTGTAGCTTCTATAGTACCATTATCGTATTCGCGAATGCCACTGTCTCTAAGAGCCTCACTTAACATCTGAGAAGGCTGTCTCTCAATAGGGCTAAAAGAAATAATGCAGAAGTCGGCAATACTGGCAACAACCAGAATAGTGAGAATGTTTCTGCATTTGTAGTTCTTGGTCATCTAGGTCTGGGTTAATAATGTAGAAACTGCATTTTTGGTCTAATTTGGCTTAAATACCTAAGTGTTTTATTTAAATACGAAAATAATAATATGAAGAATAATAAAAATCATTTTGAGTCAACCTCTTAAGTCGTATAATTTCCCAAAAAATCTCAAATATATAGTTATCTGAAAAATTTGAATGGAAGATATAGTTTTGATGAGAAATGCCAATGACACTATACTGCTATACTTATTTTTCATTTTTCTAATTATTTTAGTAAATTATTTTGTTTTCTTTTAGTTGCATTATACATATTAAGTAGAATAGAGGGCGATAGCATCCTCGCCCTGTAGATTTGGTCCTTTATTACTGATTTTTTAAAATTTCATTAACCACCTACGTAAAATAACTTGAAATAGTACTTCAGCTTTTTTACACATTCCATCCGATAGAGAATTTCCTACTCTACGACAGTCTAGAATATTGTTTTACCTTAGCTTTTATAGTTT
Source organism: Micropterix facetella (assembly GCA_027564375.1). Lineage (NCBI taxonomy): Eukaryota > Metazoa > Arthropoda > Insecta > Lepidoptera > Micropterigidae > Micropterix > Micropterix facetella. The sequence continues at coordinate 2,910,432 of JAOPUG010000181.1, forward strand.
GGAAAAAATCGGATATAATCGCACGAATCCTGTTCGGAGGACCGTAATTCCAGCATTCTTTCTCCCTAAAATAATTATATATTTTTTACAATTCACAGAACAAGCTGGTCAGACATCAAAATCTGGAGCTGAACTCTACACGACTTCATCATACAACGACACTATGAACGGTGAAACCCTGAGTTCAGTCTCAGAGAAATCCGAAACGTACTCAAATGAAGATCAAGACAATGAAAACGACCACCATATGCATCATTTAAGGATACATCCACCGCCTATACCAGAAGTTCCTAACATGCAGCCTAGCAATATGGGACAGGTAGGATCCGTGCGTTTATTACGGCTTTTGTCTTTCTTTTCAATTTTACGGAAAAAACTTTTAAAGCCATTTTATGTACGTTTCTACGCTTTATAATTTCGTAGCACTTCATTTTTGTGTAGATTTTAAGTTTTGGCAGATATCATAGAAAATTCTATAACAGTCAAACAATTTCTATCCTATGTTAATTCCAGTTTTATTATTATCAATGGAGTATTAGTATTTGAAAAAATTACATCAATGATTTAGCGCTCTAGAATATTGTTGTACATCATTTTAATGTATTGCAATACTTTCAGAATATGTCACCGTATCACGAAGAGCCACTGTTGGCCGCGAACATTCCAGCTGATTGTCCGCCCCCAAACTACGTCGACTGCGATACTAACTTACACGCTAGAACTTTACCTCATCCGCATCACAATAATCCTCAGTACGGTGTACATTTCATAGATAAACCAAAGACAGCAACGCTCAATAGAAATACAGGTAAGAATATCAATATCTCAATAGCTCAATAGTTATCTAACTTGATTTCTTATCATGCGGCGCCGTCGCATTAATTAAACACGACAAGTGCGTTTTTTTAATGCCGCTCCCCCGTTTGCTATCGCATAGCGCTCTGTCCCTTTCTCCGGTTACCCGACTTTTTATTGGTCTGTTCACTCGCATCTCAATAGCCGAGCGTCGCGTAACCGCCTGCCCCAGTCATTAAACAGCAGCGGATCACGCGCACTGGTCTCGTTGACCTCCCTGGTTGCCGCGGCTCCAGAAGTGTTGTTCTTCGTTACATCCATTTGTATGTGCGTTGTCATGAGAAAATAAAGATGTTTAGTGTTTCGTTCAATTATAGGGTGTGCCAGCAAAACTTGAACCGTTTTAGAACAGTTACGGTCGCCTTTGTTTGGCAAATATTCTCCTTCAAATAGGCTAGGATCCTTGGACGATCGGTGCAAACAATGGTACACCGATCGTCAAAAACAAAAACATTTCAGATATGTCGCAAGGGCCAGTCTCGAAAGTTCGCCCCTCAAGGAGATGAGGTGGCTGGGGAAGTTTTCCCCCAAAACACGCATTGCAATTCGCACTGTGTGTACAGTGGGCTCCATGTTGCTGGAACCGCCCATCCCCAACATCAATTTTTTCAAGATTGGACACAAAAAATGTTGATATATCGCTCAGAATTCACAGTTACTGCATGCTCGTGTAATTAAAAAAATGAAGGTCCAATGATCCTTACTCTCGACAATTCACACCAAACGTTACATGTTTCGAATGAAGGGGCTTCTCATAAAGGTCTCTGAGATTGTTAGCACTCCAGTAGCACATGTTTTGTTTATTCACACATCATCACTAATGAACACAAGTGTGTCGTGAGGCTAGTTTTCAAGCCGAGCCAAGAAAAACCGTATTCAATGAGTTCTAGCACCATAGCTAACTTTTATGGCTGAAAATGGAGGTCATCATGAAGAATTCGCCTCACAGAATGATCAGAAAGTCGAAGAGCAGCGGCATCTTACATGCCGGGCGTAGACGAGATCGCAACAGTTATTGTCTTACTGTTTTGGTGTTCTCACTTGCCTTGGTGCTCTTCTTCTTTGCACATTTCCAGTTCTCCTAAAGGTGTTTACTTACACAATAATCGATTCCCGGCCATGAACAAGACTTTGGGCGGGAATATTGAAGTATATTGAAGTATACCGTCCATTGGAAAGTAGACCTCCAAGGCAAACGCGCGTTGAGAAGGGTAAATAAACTTCCCGACCTACCTTTTCAAATGAAAATACCCCCTACCCTTGACATATCATGTCTTTCATTGCAGCACCCTTTAGTTGTTTCGTCGTCCGCTTCCTTGTCTGACTCGATCGTCACCGCATTGCACAAGGCACTGATTCCTGTGATATTTGTCTGCTGATAGTCAAGGGTGTGCTCGTGTGAATGCCGAGTATGTAGCTCCACTACATATTTATTTGTTCTTGTTGCAGGAAAACAGTCTTTCACAAGTGCACCAAGTCCTATGCCACCACTGGATGGATCGTACTACAACATGTCCTCGGACAGATACCTTTCGTATCCACCAATGATGAATGATTACATATCCCAGGTAAAAAAAAATACTTTGAGATTGCACAAATGTTCGCCAAACATTCGCAGCCTTAGAAATAAACGCATTTTAATTTTAAACAACAAGTAAAACGGCTGTTTAAATGAATAATGTGAGAAATAAACGCATTTTAAGCTAACCAAGCGTTGACCAGTCGTTGAACAGGGCTCGGCAATGTATGGATGTTAAAATGCCGTTAACCACCAGACGGTGCTAGTTTAAGGGCATTTTAGGCGAATAAAATGGCTGATTCTCAAACAGCTGATATTTTGACATTTGTTTGGATGCATTCTGGTTTGAACATCAATGTAACTTTTTCATTGCGATCTGTCAGATTTTCGATTAATTCATTAAAATCAAAAGATATGGAAGAAGTTCATGATGCGCTGAAAGTTAGATAAATGGAGGACTTGGAAGTTTTGGATAGGCTTTTTGCCGCCGAGGCCTAGGCAAATAGATATGTGCGTCGTCGGAAGAACTAACAACAGCGATTGAATCCGTTTGTTCTCGATGACTTAGATTTTAAACTGAAATACCGATTTACGAAGGCATACCTTCGAGCAATAGGGGACTGGCTCAGGATTGATTTGCTTGGAGATGCAACAGGAACTATTTCCCCCTAGCGTTGTGACATGACACTGACAGATGGCGTTGTTTTCTTTTCTTTTTTTTTTTAGCGATGTGCAAATCAAGAAATTCCGTCGACTTAAGCACGATTCTCGAGTCGACTTAAAATGTCGACTTTTGCATTTACTTTTATTAAATAAAACATTGTCTCAAATAATGCCTATTTATAATTCATATTTCGTTAATGCAATCACGTCATAATTAGTGGAGTGGAAACAAAGTCGACTCGAATACAATCAACATCCGTCCACCGCTTGACAAAAATCGGCCTAGGTAAAAAGTATACATTGTCTCTGAATTGATTGACTAGTTAAACAAAGCTTAGAATGCGTTTATTTAGTTGTGTGAGTAGTTGTGTGGACACTAAACGGCTGTTAAACGCATTTAGTAAAACACCTGGTCAACGGCATTTTAGGCATATTTTTATTTCTAAGGCGGTGTAAGTCAAAGAATGTTTTAAATAAACTAAACCCCCTTTAGAGTGTTTTACAATAAAATTCAGCAAATGGATTATTTTGATTTTTTCTGATTAAAAATTTTTTGATGAACTTTACTGAAAAATTAATGAAATCTGAAAGATGACTGATTCATTAACTTACTGACATAGAATTTGATTCAGGTATAGGATGGGTGTTCAAAAAGAAACATACTGAACTTTTGAAATAGCGCGACAACAAGCAGAGATAGCGCGCCGCGGCTACTGAGCGCACGTTTTAGACAAGAAACTGTCATTTGCTGAGTTTTGCTTCAACCGTCAGTTGGCGAGCTACAGCCGCTGGAGCACATGCGCAAGCTGTTCGACGGATTAGTGTCAAAGCGACAATGAAAGAGCTCGAGGAGCAACGCGTGTGTGTGAATTTTTCACGTGGTCAGATGGTAAACAAGATAGTTTAACAGGATATTCCAGCGCGTTTGAGGGATGCTGTGCGCAGGACGAGGCCTGAATTGTGGGAAAACCGGACTTGCATTTAACATATTCCACGAAAATTGTTGAAATTGGACTTATTTCACAAAAATTGTTGTAGCACGGACTCATCAGCTTAAAACTCCCTGCCTGTTAAAAATATAATAATAATAATATGAAAATGTTGGATAAATTGAAAGTACCAGCAAAAAATGCAAATTATGTGGGAAAACTGTGATACTACTGTAGTTTGTAATTCTACTTAACGTAGAGATAGTTTGGATGTCATTGAGATGTTTTTAAAACAATTTTTTTTTGTTTCAGAAAATTGAAGCAGTTGCTCGACACGTCCGCAAAAACGACAAACCCTTCGGCGGCATCCAACTCATACTCTGCGGCGACTTCCTACAGCTCCCTCCTATTATCAAGAGCGCTCCGTCGGTAAAGCACAATCGTTTCTGCTTTCAATCCGCAGCGTGGGAAAAATGCGTCGATATTTGTTACGAATTAAAAATTGTGCACAGGCAGAAAGACGCTCAGTTCGTATCCATCTTGAACAGTATACGAATCGGGAGGGTGACGGATGAGATATCTGGCCGTTTAACGGCAACTGCTAAGCAGAGGATCGAATCGGATGGAATTCTTGCCACACGGTTATGCTCGCATACAAACGACTCGCAGCTTATAAACGAATCGAAGTTGAAGCAGTTGGAGGGGGAGGAGAAGGTGTTCAATGCACAGGATACCGATTACGCGAGCGCGCAACTTGATTCACAGACGATCGCACCGTCACGATTGATTTTAAAAGTTGGCGCACAAGTAATGCTTTTAAAAAATGTTAATATTGCTAGCGGTTTAGTGAACGGTGCTAGGGGCGTCGTTATTAGATTCGACGAGGGATTACCGGTGGTGCGTTTCAAAAATCATAAAGAATACGTTGCGAAAACAGAACGATGGGTTGTGAAAACTTCCTCGGGGCAGCTTTTGGCTCGTCGGCAAGTTCCTTTGAACTTAGCGTGGGCATTTTCGATACACAAATCGCAAGGGTTGACCCTTGATTGCGTGGAGATGTCACTGTCGAAGATATTCGAAGCGGGGCAAGCCTATGTTGCTTTGAGCCGCGCGCAGAGCCTCGATACGTTGCGGGTTCTAGATTTTGATTCCCGGCAAGTGTGGGCAAATGCAGACGTGCTCGAGTTCTATCAGAAGTTTAGGAGACGCCTCCAGCAGATGGAAATTATGCCACTCGGGCGACAGTTCGCACCGACTGACAAAAGAATGCAAGACTTGAAACAGAAATTGAAGAAAGCGAAGAGTTTTGGCGGAAAACCAATCGTAACAATTTGTTAAATTCATCGAGATCGCAGTTTTTTAACTAGTGGAACTTTAAGATAGTACGAGATTGAAGAAAATCAATACTATTGAAGGCTTAGCTTATCATAAAAGACTGGAAGACTGAAACCAGGGCTTTAGCTGGATGAATAAGAATGAACAGATGGTAGACACTAGTGAATTTTAATATTGGCAATTACGAAAGTATGTCTTCGTTGGTATAATTGATTAGATATTACTAAGCCGAGCGATAACATTCTCCCGCTGTGCATTCCTCCTGTGGTTTTATGCAATGAGACTTTAGGCTGACCTCTAGAAAAATAAATAACATATAAACAAAATGTCATCTAGAATTAATGCAAAATTTTAGATTTCATTTCCTGACACTCCAAATCAATCGATTTAATTGACTATGAATAAGTAAAAATCCGATTTTACCTCGAGAAGTTTGTAGCACCCAACCTTTTGGTGATATTACTTACATAGATCGTTGTTCGGGGGAGAATGAAGTGCTGTCGGTTGTCGTATGCTGTTCTGCGGGTAGACGGTTTTAACTTGTTCACAATGCCTACAAAATGCTGTTAGTCCTTTGCGTAAGATGTCGTTTTGCCCGTAAGCGGTTGGAATGAACGCCCACTAGTGTTCCGACAGAGGATATGTGGGGCTGTCGATTTGGCTCACAATCGATCTAAGGGGGGATTTATTTAATTTACATTAAGTGCTTTAGTTGTTTACTCTGACCCACCTACTATGGGACAGTACAACTCGAGGTGTCGCCTGCTACGAAGAACTCGTCCGCCCTGGAGCGTTTTAACGATATGTTCGTTCTATCACCCCGAGACGAAACGCAGAGACTTTAGTCGACTCGCCGGTCGACGATGACAATTGATCTACT
>JAOPUG010000181.1:2934114-2953043 GCA_027564375.1 Micropterix facetella
CCTTCAGGGATCTGTCAGTGGCAACACGTTGACAAACAATCGCAGTGCGCCAGCTGTCCAGGCCACGCCCGAGTTCCTGTCCCCGGGTCAGCCGCACAGCGGGGTCACCGGGTTGATCCCTCTTCTAGAAGGCTCCTGAATAGGAGCTGCTCCGCAAGCTGGGCCAACCAAAACATACGGCCATTATAGCCCAGACTCCACGAAGCCATTGTGGCTCTAAACAAGGGTAGCGAGGAGGGTCATCTGACCACCCACACTAAATCCTTCATTAAGAACTATTGCACCATACCCCCATAACGGTCAGTACTCCCAACCTACAGATCCTGCAACCAGTCTACCTGAGGTACTAGTTGCAGAGCCCACGATGGCTGAAACCGTACATAACGAACATAGCTGTCATATGCGCTATTATCTTTTATCTCCGCTCCTCAGGCCCTGTATGTGAGGTCTTCACTATCCCAAGAGAGTGAAGGTTGAGCCGGCAGTGCCCTGTTAGCAGTCCCATTGTATTCCGTAACATGTTCCTGAAAAGTCTGAAGCAGTACATATTTAGTACGAGAGTGGGTTCCCTCCACATTTCATTAACCTAACCACTTGTCACGTCTCGTAGTGCGGTTCTTGCATATCCCTCTGCCATTGGTATATCGGTTTCGACCTAATTGTGGGGTTGACCGATCCCTGTCGTGCGAGTCCGTCCGCTCTGACTACTATGTCACTTCACCCACCTAAGGCTTTTTCTGTTATCCTGTGCGGTTTTTTCAAATTATCATGGCATTTACCTATTAGTTTGGATGTCTGCCTGTTGCTGTTTAGTGCTAGAAGCACAGATATATGAACATGTGTAAGTCTTCTTGCCTTTAATGCCTCTGCGAGTCTGTCCGCCCTGACTATTACGTCACTTTACCCACGCATGGCTTATCGTGTTCTCATGGCTTTTATATATTAGTTTGGATGTCTGCCCATTATTGTTGAGTGTAGCTATAATTTTTCCAAGGCTACCGCTTGAAAAATCATAGCAAGATGACCCAATGTTTTACTCAATTTCAGTCTCATCTTGTGAGTACACCTGCTTCCGTCTTATCCTCTGTTTTTGAACCATCAGTATATATTGCTAGCCTATCAGCCCATATCAATATCTTTCTTCGTCGTATACCTGCTGTAAAATTTCTCTGCGTTTATTTTAATTTTCCACATTCTTTGAATTATTATTTTTGCAATAAACTTCAATACTTTAGTCAAATTTAGGATTCTGCTTACACTGTGAAGTTTACAATTTCGACATTTGTTTACTGTGACTAGAAATAGTTTTTTCACCATAAGACGATAATGCAATCATCAGTTTGCAAATTTTTTTTTTTTAATTTTAGGATGCATAATTTCTATGTAAGCAAAGTTTGTATACATGGAGATACACCCATAGGACAGTCTACATACAGTAGCTTCTCTTAGAATAAAACGAAGCGAGTGACATCACGAATCGTAAGGGCTACCACAAATCGTAATATGATAACTAGACAATTGTACCACAGGCGCCATCCGTGCCTTTGAACGAAATACGCAGAAATAGAAGTCTCAAGCATTCGTAATATGGCATACATTCATAAAAAACACAGAGCAGAAATGTTTACTTTCCACAACCCTAAGCCACGTAAAGGCAAACACAAGCGTTTGTCTACGCGCCCTATCCTCGTCACGCCTTGTCACCCAGAGTGCGCTTAACCATTCTCTTTGTACACTGTGCCCATAGGCAGTATGTAAAAATTTAGAAAATATCTTCGTCAAATCAAAATACGTGCACTAGCCCTACAAATTTTGCCGTCCGTTCTTCGCTATATAAAACATAACCCCTTCTTCGTTCGTTATTTCATAACTTAATCATCTCAAAAACAATCATTTCCTAATCATTGTACGGAAGAAGTTCCGTCACTAATTCCTATCTTTTCGAAGAATACTTGTATAGTAAAAGCTAGTGGTAATGTTAATTTTTAATAAAAATATATTTGTAAGTCGTTACTGCGGTCAAATACGAAAGAAAGCTGTGGAAGTGTCGCAGGTTCTTTCACGTAAATGAGTCTTTTGTCGTGAAGATATGATAGTTTGTGGGAAGGCATGGGTCGCGCAGCTGCAGCACTTCTACAGCCCAAAACAAAGAAAAACCGCGCTACCGCTTAAAGAATATAAATATTTTAAAAAAACATACTTCTTATGACTACCGTTTACATGTTTCGAGACTATCTGTATCTTCCGCTAAAAATAAGTGGAAGATTTTTGGATTATTATTATTATTATATTATACTAATATGCCGTAAGTTATATTATGAATGGAAATATTTACTGTAAAATAATATAAAGGTTTTGGAATTACATTACATAAAATCAATTTACCGATGCTTATCTTTAAATTTATGTAATTCGATGGATAAATAAAAAAATTAATAAAAAAAATTCAAAATGTGTGTTACGGATGGGTTGTTTTTATTTTTATCTATATTACTATCTATTATTGGAGTAATAAACAACACAAAGTTTGTAACATTAAAAATATTTTATTAAAAAATCCATAGTACACAGATAGTCCAGCCACCTTTACTATAATAAATAGACAATATTATCAGATGCAACTATCGATATAAAAATACAGTCAGTGCGAACGGCGGAAATAAGTCCAGGAAAGATAGATCTTCTCCAAACATACAACACAATTCCTAAAAATTGTACAGATTTTTAAAAATTCTAACTACCTTCGATTGGTAAAAATCATAAATATATTAACCCTAAGTCGACTATGCTCCCATACTTACGTGATTTCTCTGAGATCTCTTTCTCTTTTTTAGAGTCTAATAATAATATGTTGACCCCCGCTTAGCCCACAGCCCACTGGTGGGCGATATTAGGATGGTTTTATCGGCCCGCATCGCATAATGTGTATGGTAATATTTAATAAAATCAATAAATTTCCCCAATCTGTGGTCCCTGAAAGTTACTAGGCCGCTGAGGGCCAGGCATTTGATGACAAGTTAGAATACCAGAAATAAAAAAAGGTTTTAGTGCCAAAATTCATACATGAATTTTATTTAAGAAACCGGTATTAAATGCCATGCACAATCTGATACTATTTTAAAATAATAATAAAATAAGTAATTTTCCATAAATAAGTATCACTTTTAAACATAGTCACAGGTGGTCATGGAAAGATTTTTTCTTTACAGGAATGCGCAGCCCACAAGTGGGTGATAAACATGAATGTATGGAGAGCTGGTAATACAAATTGACGTTTACTACCACGGGGGTCAACGTGTCAAATATGTCTTATTAAAATTCTCTAAGATATAGCAAAATTTGCATTACATAAAATTTGAGCAATAGTTCCTGAGATATAACCCATGAGAAGATTCCATGACATCAGAAAAATATGTTAGAGCAGAAGTGTCGGACGAGGCACAGTCATTCAACACTCGACAGACGTATATAGCATAAAAGAGACGGTGAAGTTCATTCGAAAAATGTTCTAAATAAAAATTTGAAATGTGAGATGCGGAGCAAATATTTCGGAGACACTCTTAATGAAACATACGATCCTGATATGAACGAATCCATTTAGGAAAAGAAAGTGAGCTCTTGCGACGAGGAGTAAGATTCTCAATCGACGCTTGTGAGAGAGGGACTAATTATTCTTCCCATCTCACCCCTTCAAACACTTTTTTTTTTCTCCTAACCTCTTTTGATAGCAATTATTTCAAATAAACAAACTATTCTGTTTAACCAAATATTTGGTTAAATCACTACAAAAACAACCAAATGGCTTATGGCCGGGTAACTGTAATATCTATCTATACTGACCTCTCAAGCAAAAATGGCACCTCTTATATTATTAAAACAGCACTGAGAAAAGAGGAACAAACTGACAATTCATTTTAATATCGAGAACTACAAGTAAAAAAATATATTACATACTAAATAACGTCATCTTAATTCTATAAACCGTTGTATTAAGGTAGCATCTCAAATTCTTGTGGTAAGGGAATGTTTTTCACGGATGCGAATCTTTTAAGAGCTTCGTATTTTCCACGCAGGGCGACAATGTCATCCCGCATTTTGTTGTTGTCGTCCTGCATTTTTTCCATATCGTGCCATTCCTATAAAAATCAGAAAAATGTGATATTAACTTTTTGAATAACAATATATGTGGTTGGTTTAGGACAGCTGTCTTGCCACATGTGAGCGTCCACCTTATCACCCCATTCACTCTCCCTTAGAAGCCATAGAATTTGAGATGCGGAAATCGCGGTTTTAGATAATTTTTCTAGGGAGGAGTTAATTATTTTCCTGGAGAGACCAAGATCCTTAGATAGGTGAAATAGAGATTTGGCTGCGAGGCCTACTAACAAAAAGGGACGGCGATATCCGTAGTGTAATTTTAAATAAATACCATGATCTTGCAAATGCCATCACCCGGAACGGCTTCACAGTTCACCTTCACGCGGTGGAAGTAGGCGCTCGTGGCCTCCCAGAAGTGTAACAAAAGGATTATGATGGGCCCGACCTTTGTCGGTGAATTCCATGGCCGCTCCGTTTGTACTTACTATTATCTACTGTGCCCAAATCTATCAAGATCCTTGATAACCCACCTGCGACTTTTCAGTCTCGAGTTCATCCTTTTGCTCGATCCGCTTGATACGGCACGATGCGGCGTATCCGCGGTTCTTGAGGGTTCTCCGACGTTGCTTCATCTTGACTATCTGGTCGCGGCTGAGACCGCGCATCTTCAGCTGTCGGTTAAGGTCACGCACCGATATCGATACAAGTTCGTCATCGCTAATGTCAGCGCACGGAGTCGGTGACAAGGGAGCCTGTCAATAACAACATATTTAATTGTGATAAAAATCTCTAATATATAGTAGAATTCCCGTTCCATAAAATTCCATGAATCCCATTGAAATTGGCGCAATAGTTCCTAAGATATAACCCCTGAAAAGATTCCACGACATCAGGAAAATATGTTAGAGCAGAAGTGTCGGACGAGGCAGCAGTCATTCAACGCTCGAGCGACAAAGACAGACAGACGTATATAGCATGAAGTCCATTTGAAAAATGTTCTAAATAGAAATTTAAATTTGTGGGGTGCAGAGTGAATATTTCAGAGACACCTAATGAAACATACACTCCTGATATGAACCAATCCATTTTGGAAAAAAAAGCGAACCTTTGCGATGAGGAATGAGATTTCAATCAACGTTTGTGGTGATAAGCTTGGCCATTCTAAATTTAAAATTGGTTTCAGTAACTCATCAATGGTGTCTTTTCGCTAGGTAATTTCCAAATCTCTTTGCATCTCACTCGTTTATAGACACTTTTCAGTGAAATTCAGATCAAACAATAGGTGAAAGATCAGAGAAGAGGGAAACAAAATTTTTTTGTGAAAAACTGTCCGGGAGAATCTAAATTCGCGTTTGGATATAGTGGAGTATGTAATGAGTGTTGAGAGGCCAAAGAAAAAATGATCTAAATTTGAAATTTGCTATTCAAGACTGTGTAGCGAGTATTATAATCCTTATACTAATGATTGTATATGGAGAAAAGCGAACTTTTGCATGCATGAGTGCGTTTCAAACTCTTAAGTATATGGGTGCACTGATAAGTTTACGATTTAGTGGTTCGAGTCTCAGACATCGGTCGTGTATTCGATTGTAGCGAGAGATGGATAGATGTATAAAGCGGGAAAGAGATGGTGATATAACTTACCATTAGCGCCCTTCGGTCTATCGCTCTCCTAGATTCGTGAGGCATCGTGAGGCCACTTTTATGGCGAATTTTTCAAAATACTCCGTCTTGTAAAGAATACAGAAATCCAGAAACACTGGAACGAGCAACACTGAAATCCAGAAATGTCGCGGAAAACAGTAAAATATATACAGAAAAATATCGCGGAAGCGCTATACCACTTAAAACGAACGAAACCTGCGAGATTATCGCAAAAATCGATAAAAATTATTAAAACGCAATTCGATGGAAACGTCAGATTTTTTTCAACACAAACAAGCGGCCATTTTTTGTTATAAAGATGTTGCCATTGTGAAATGTTAGGGATGGTTAGAGAGAGTATTATTTTTGAGAATGTACCTATGTAACAAATCATTGCATATTTTAATATATAAAAAATACCTTGAATTGAAAGTCTTACATTTTGTTTACTTATAAAAAAATAAAAGAAAAATTCGGAGCTTGAAGAATTATCATATGGCAACGCCAAATCTGGTAGCGAAAGAATCAAAACAAACCAACCGTTTATCATTTGAGTGTCATGTCGTTATCTTGCTGTTGTCGTCATTATTATAGTTTCGTGTTAGAAACATGGGGAATTCGTGTGTGCGTTTCATCCGCGAACGTAGATTGAAAAGAAAAATAATCCTCTTGATGATCGGCCTCGATAATGCCGGCAAAACGCAAACAGTGAATAATCTGATAGGGGACGCAAAAGATTCTGCCATCCCTACAGTTGGATTTAAGGCGGTGAATTTGGTTCATAGAAATACGCCTGTAGTAATTTTCGATCTAGGTGGCGGGCCCGAATTTCGACAAATATGGCCAGTTTATTATAGCGAAGTGCACGGGGTAATTTTTGTCATCGATGCTAGCGATTTTGCACGTTTAGATGAATGCAAGGAAGTGCTGGCGGAAGTTCTATCGCATGAGCGGATTTCCGGTGTGTATTTTTAAAAAGCTATGATCATTCCTCTGTAACTTTGTGCTGTATGCTCCGCGTCGTACCTATACCTATGCGCTGCTATGCCCTGATCAAAATGTGTGTGTCCTCACTTCATCGCTGCCGCTTCCTTCAAAATTGAAACGGTAGATGGAACCACCATTTCTTTTTCGGTCGTTGGTCCGTTCTGTTAGGATTTAAAGTTTTAAACAGCGTTTTTATTTATTTTAGTCTATTAATATTAGCGATCTTTTCCTCAAGCTCTATAGAACCTATGTTCGCCCACTCCTCAAATACTTCTTCCTACGAAGTATGGAATCCTTGCTTAAAGAAAGATATAGAGCATCTGGAAAGAGTTCAGAGAAGAGCAACGAAGTTGAGGCTATCACTGAGGAACAATCCGTACAAAGTACGACTGAAAGAACTTCATGTAACAAAATTAAAGGAATGTAGGCAGTGATCTAATGGAAACATACAAAATGCTTCAATGATTCACGGTTATTATAGTGTGTCCAACCTCAACCATGAACAACAACAAAAAACTGCATGGACACTCCTTGAAATTAAATAAAGCAACTGCAGCATTGCATCCCAGGAAACACTTTTTAACAACTCGTGTAGTGAATGCTTGGAATACATGGCAGACGAAGTGATAAGTGCTGGCGCTGTCAACAGCTTTAAGAATAAACTGGACATTTTTCTAAGTTTAAAACAGTCACAAGTTTAAAAACAAGTGCACATGACATACACGCATCAGTCTTACGCTGCTATTGTATATAATAATAATAATGATTAATTTGGTGTGGATTTTCAGCAGCGTTGAAAACGGAAAAACACAAACATATTCTGTCAACAGTTTGAAAATTGCACCAATATCTCCAAAAAAATGAGAATATATATGAAACAAAAATGGCCCTCATCTTCCATTAATAAATATAATTTATTATCTCTTGTGAAAAGTCGAATAGTGACTGCATGATACTATTCTGTCAATATATCTATTTAAGGTGTTAAACTCAGCATGCAATGACTTCACCGAGCATATCCAGGCGCATTGGCAGTATAGGAGGGCATCAGACGAGGATGGTACTAATGAGTGGCCGCTCTATAGTTCTCCAGCGCGCGTTACGTTTTGGCAGCTACAACCCCTCATCGGCTAGTCTACGATGACTTGGACGCTCAGAACCCCCAATCCCGCCTTCGACCTCCCTCTCTGCTTATCCATATTCTGTGGGTGCTAATGGGGCCGTGCAGCTCAGGTCCTGATGGCCGACTCTTGCTATCATGGTCGGCCCGACTCACAGCTTCTAACACCCATCTAGCAGCCTCCTCAAAGATGGACTAACCCGGTGAACCCTCTGTGCGCCGAATCTGGGGGAACACCTCGAGTGGTTCTAGATGTCTGAGTACTTGTCGGTTTGCCAGCCTTTGCTCAACAACCTTCCTGAAGCCCTCTGTATGCCGGTGACGATGTGACATGGTCGGAACCCCTCTGTATCTCGGTAATGCGGTGACATGGGTGAAAACCTTGGACGGATAGATGTATGATGCACTGGCTGGTTTGCCGGCTCTTGCTCAACAACGAATAGCCGGGGGAGTCTGGAAGCGTAATGCGACCTAAGACGCGGGGGTAGATGTAGACCTGGGATCACCTATCCTTATAAACGATCCGATGGCCACCTCGGGTGATGGCGATGGACGATCTTGGGTGACAACCAGCTGAGTAAAGGACACCTTAGATCTGCGATATTTACGAGTGATGGAATGCCGTTTATAATATGTCAGGTAGAGGCCGCGCAAGCGTCTTCGAACTCGTGACCAAACGGGACGATGGAGAAATCCATCTAAATATGGCTGCCTGCTGGGTGGCAATTCCCAGTGGCTCGCTGTAAGGTGTTGGTCTTTGACAGGCAGTGGCGGAACTGGATAAGTGGGTCGTCCTCGTCCACTAAGTCCTTGCATTCGTCTCTGGGCGAGAACACGATACATTTCATTGTAACGTCCCAGGGTTGGCGGGTTTGCCAATAGCATGTAACACCTTCCAATATCCATATTCTGTAGAATGCCTTCTTACGCTTTCAAACCTCTCTCCATATGTGACTTTGGTGGTAGTCCTCTTGCTCCGACTATCACAGCCAACAGATCAGACTTGAATCCGTTTCCCACTATCCAGTCTTAAGTTGCAGTACTTATTTACTTTTGAAGTTGTGGTCCTTGGTATATTACTCTCCCATTATTGAATATGCAGAAATCAACCTCCGAAAGAACAACACCAACCACTGAATATAATTATATCCACTCGGATAGCCAGTCAGCTCTTTTAGCACTAGCCTCGGGCACTTTTAGTTCTAATCTGGTGCAAAACTTCGTGGCTCTGTTAAACTCCCTGAGCGAAGAGAAAAGGGTAGTTCTAAAATGGGTTCCCAGTCATGCAGGGATCGAAGGAAATGAAAAAGCCGACGAACTTGCCAAGGCAGGAGCAAAGGAAAAGTTATACGGCCCTGAACCTTGCTCCGGTGTACCAAAAAGCCTGGCAAACCTAATGCCCCAAAAACTATGTTTAGAACAATCCTTTAACCACTGGAACAACGTGCCAAGCTTAAATAATTCTAAAGCGCTAATCAAACCTTACGACTGTAAGACTGCCCATGAGGCTTTAGCGCTAAATAGGAACAATATTCGCATGCTGGTGAGGGTGCTCACGGGGCATTGTGGCCTTCAAATACATGTTCAACCTCAAACACCGGGACACTAGAGTGTGAAGGTTCTGCCAAGATGCCGAGGAAACTACCATGAACTTCATGTGCGAATGTGAGATAGACCTCAGGTAACTTCATGTACCGTTAATGCGTAAAGTAAACACCCTCCTGGGTGTCCACTACCTCCAAGCTGAAGAGGTAAAATAATCCAGCTCCAAAAGATTACTGCGGTTCTTAAAGGTTCATAACGGTTCTGTGTAGCTTGAGCTATGACGGCCGTTATGTCAACTTAGCTCGTGGAGCAGCTTCTATCCGGGAGCCTCCTCAAAGAGGGACCAGCCTGGTAAACCCGCTGTGCGGTGGCTCTGGGGATGGAAACTCGGGCAGAACTGGACAGCTGTTGCACGGGGCGGGCTTACCGTCCTTGTTGTCACTGAATGAGACCCGGAGGGGTTTGGAAACACAATGCGGCCTAAGATAGTGGGGGTAGGTAGGTACCTCAAGCTATGTATCCTTAGATCTTGTGTGAGGTGCGGAGTAAATGATGCCCCGTATCCGCGATAATTCCAGTTAGGGATTGCCGCTTACTCGAGGTAGAGGATCGCGCAAACGACTTCAAACCTGCGACCAGACGGGAGGTCGGAGGAATCCGACCAAATCTGGAAGTTAGGTAGGGAGGCTGGTCTGCCGTGGCAGCTTGCTGCCCGGTGTCTCGCTATTAAGACATCGGCTTCTAACGGGCCGTGGCGTAGTTGGATAGTGGATTTGTGCCCCCCAAATTCCTTTGCGCTTATCTCGGGGCGATATAGCCATAAAGTTCATTTAAACACCTCGGGATTATGGGTTCGCCTGAGCACTAGTCTCAAAATCCACATATGCGGTTCTTAAATGATGCAAACCTTAGCACAGAACTATAGTTGATGGCGATCGCAATAGACCAGAAATGGTTTCAGTGGTACAAGGCCCAATAAACCTTTAAAAAGCCCCACACATCACATAAAAAAAATGTTACTCTCTGGAACTGTATGTTCAAGAAGTATTAAATTCTTTGTCGTCTTGGAGAATATGAGGATGGCCGGTCTGTATGCTGTGGTACAGATTTATGGAGGCATTTGGTAATGTTTCTCATCTCTCCTTTGCTGCTCATAGAATTGAGGAAGGTTTAGTCCTATTTTTGAGCAGCTTTTTGGCTCCAGGTTGACTTTTTCGAAGTCGTTACCGGTTTGTCCTTTTCCGATCCGTGCAATGGATAAGCTAATCACCTCTCTGATGATTCAGAGGACTTTATCATGGCGATAGGAATACCGGCCTCTCTCAAGTAGTATTTTGCATCCACATAGCAAGTGTTTGGCGGTGCCTAGTTTATTTGTAGATTTCCCCCATCGAGCTAGGTTACTTGGATTGATGAGAGTAAGTTGGAACGCATTAAGGCAAAACTTGAGCAACTCAGGGAACCAGTTGTATATTAAGAATTTCCACTACAATGCAGGAGAGATGTAGAAGTCATCCACAGATAGCCACCCATTCTGCATTTATAGGTTCAAGGAGTGCAGTTTTAATCCTTGCTCCATGTCCTCCTGAGCAAAACTTTTCAGTATTTCTTTATCAGATTTTGCTGTTTCTATACCCAGTCCAGATCTATTGGTGTGGGTTATTAACTTGGAATGATTTGTAGAAGTCGAGTCTTGATTCGAGTTCATATGATAACGATGTGTTAGGTAAGGCTTGAATGGCACTATCTTGAGTCTTTGAGTATACATCGTTTGGCTATTTTGCATTTTGATAGAATGTCGACGATTTCTTAACGTTTAGTCTAAATGTCACTAAATCTGCATGAATCCGCCTGAGGTGCTTTGGTTCCACTCCCATCATCCCCTCTAACGCCCACGTCAAAATTTAACAAGACATAATTGGATAATTCCTATCTTAACTCCAAATAGACTAACAAATATAAAAATTTATATTTTCTGTTGTAGGTAAACCTGTGCTCATATTAGCGAACAAGCAAGATCAAGATGGTGCTCTTGACGACCTTGATTTAGTGGAAAAGCTCAGTATTGAGGCCATAGTTAACAAGTAAATGTTTTAAATTTTATAATTTATTTATGTTACGAGGTGTGTCTGGAAAGTATAAACGGGCTTCGAGTGGACGTCTCCTTCAAAGTGCTCCCCTTGGGCATCTATAACTAGTTGCCAGCCTTTTTTCCATTTTTTTAAACAATCCTGGTAGGCAATTTTTGGAATGAACATCACTTCCTGTGTCATATTTTGTTTTATGTCTTTTACGTCGTCGAATCTTTTTCCTTTCAGGTGTGTTTTTAGTTTCGGGTATAGCCAGAAGTCACACGGAGCTATCAGGGCTGTAGAGTGGCTGCCGAACCTGTGCGATTCCGTGTTTTGCAAAAACTCTTCAACAAAACTCGACAAATGTGCCGGCGCATTGTCATGATGGATCATCCATTGCCACCTGTCCAAGAATGATCTCGTTTTCTCTTTAAAGCGTTTTGCAACCTTTTCAAAACTCCCAGATAGTATTCCTTGTAGACTGTTTGATCTTGTGGAGCATATTCATGATGCACGACACCTTAAACACAACGAATATGAGATTAAACGATGACAGCGATTTAACCTTTGTCCTTTATTAGAGATGTATCCATAGCTTGGTCTTTCTGAATGATAGAAATTGTCTTCATTGCTGTACGGCAAGATTGAAGCAAAATTGAATGCAAATTCGTTGATTGACACATTCAGTCATTTTTACAAAATAAGCAATGTGACGGACTCGACTTTGGACATTCTCGTTGCAACGTAAAACTCGTACTAAACCTGGTCAAACGCATTCGGAAATGGCTTGAATAATAGACGAAGGTTCCCACTTCACTGTCAATGCTAGGCCAATTAACCTTGAAGTTATACACAGGTCAGTTACTTCCCGAACACACCTCATATTTAAGGCTGCGCTGCAAGCACATTCATGCACTGCAGTGAAACCTTTATATGATGTGTCGTTTTTGAAGGGTCTTCCAAAAAAAGGGGGAAAGGAGAGGCAACTTTAAGAAAAACAGTAATTCCAATGTCTAAGTAGTTAATGTTCATCTTAAAAAAAAACTTAATAGCATATAGAATTATAAATAAGATAATACGAATTTACCGCCTGTAGTTTGTAGCACCCGACTTTTTGGTGATATTGCAACCGCCGTCCAGGGTAGACTGAAGTGTTGTCAATCGTCATCCGTTGTTTTGAGGGTAGGTGGCAAACTGTTGCTGTTACTACACAGATTATAACGGTGGTAGGGTGACAGATTCCTCGCTGAATTTTGTAAATCTGCCCTGTACTCAACACTTGTGTAATGTTGTTACGTTCGGCGTTGGGCATTGAGAACATTTTAAGAATAGGGTTCCACGCAGTCGAGAGTTTGAAACTATTGCCTCTATTGAAGTCGGTGTTCTTCTTATTTCAATGGCTTCCCGGATCATGCGGAGAAAGTAAAATTATTATTTGAATAGCACAATGAGATTTGAAAACGGTAAATTCATTTTATATTATTTATAATGTCAAACAACCGCGATAGTCTTCAATAGCATGTGGAATGTTAGATTTGAAGAAGTAGATATAATTACCTCAGCGAAATAGTTACATATTAAAAAATTGACAACAGATACTAAAATTAAAATTTATTAGGTAACAAAAGCGAAAGATAGAAAAGATCGGATGTGACCGTCTTGGAATGCACAATTACGAAGAATTTAATTCATGAAAGAAATGGGGTTTGAGTGAGACACCTTCGTTGACCGAACTGCAGATGTTCGCTGACTGACCCTCTCAGCTAATGATAATGGTATAATTCTGGATACCTGCTGAGCAACTCTTTCGAATGCTATTCATCTTCTGCATTTGCTTGTGTTATAGCCTACATTCCAGCATTTTTGAGTTTAGCAAATAAAGTGCTGTGGAAGATCGAGAAACACGACTAAACTTTTTTCCCTTGTCAAGCGCTTTGACCACTTTTTCCGTAAGAAATGCAATTGCATCCTTAGTACCCATTCCTGATCTAAAACCATATTGCACTGGTGAAAAAACATTGTTTTCGTTGATAAAAGTCTGGATGCGTTTCTTTACTACTGTTTCCACACTTTTGGAAATGGTATTCAAGAGACTGATCGGCTGGTAGCAACTTACTTTGTGCTTCGCACCGCCTTTATATAAGGGACAGACAATTGTAAGTTTAAGTCGGTTAGGGAAAACTCCTGCTGACATTCTTATGTTCACAATATGGGCGAGTGGTCAAAATATGCCATGTTTGCTGTTTTTAAGAGTTTTGGTTGTAATGCAATCAGTACCAGTAGAATTTTTTGATTTCAGGCATGGGTATGGCATATTATGAACTTTGCTGTTCATCTATTAACCAATAATTTATAATTTAGAGGTAATTAGCATCAAAAAGACTCGTGCCAACAAAGGTCTGACAGTACTCTCCAAACCACCAATACAGGTTATGCGTTATAGCTTTTATGGCAAAAAATATTCCACTACAAAACCTTTCTCAATAATCGAGAAAGCTTCAGATTGGATTCTGGTGGTTGATTCGGTTTCTAAGCGGTATCAATTCTCGGATGCAAAGCCTCCGTCCAGATATAACTCTTTACTCCCTATCTCAGAAGGTGGCCCTTATTGTAGAATTAACTGTTCCATGAGAATCAACTATCCCGAAAGACCACGAGTACAAATGAAATAAATACCATAATCTTCCAAATGCCGTCATCCGGAACGGCTTCTCTAGAACCGTGATTTCCACATTCAAATTCTATGACTTCAAAGGGGGGAGTGAATGGGTGGTAAGGTGAACATGTGGCAAGACAGCTGTCCTAAGCGCACCACAGCCGGTCGTTAGTCCAAAGAGGACTGAAGTGCAACAGTAGTATCATGGATAAGCCCATCTTCGGTCGGTGAATTCCATGCCAGCTCCATTTGTATTTACTTTGCTTATAATAAAGATCCTGTGATATGCTTCGGGAAATTACAATGTGTTGAAATTGCTTCCAGGTACAGATGCCCGACACTTGTAGAACCGTATTCGGCAAATTTACCATTGAAACAGAAAAAAGGTATATTTTCCCAGTACCCGATCGATCCAGGGCTCAAAAATGGTTTGTATATATTTTTAAATATGCCTAAAAATTAAAAAATGTAATGGAAAAATGGTAATTTAATTAAATGGCCTTCGGCTCAGGAAGAGCCACACACCTGAGGAGATTGGAAACAGCGTACTGAGGAGAATTCTAAGATCCTATGGGGGCATCCATTAATTAGTGAGGTGTTTAGTTTTTAAATTGTACCCTTACCTCATCCTTGGTGAGATTTGGTTAGATATGGTGGACCCCCCACCCCACCCCTCCCATGTGAGATTTGATATGTTCATGTATTTTGATTTATACCACTAAATACCTAATAATTGTAGTAATATATATTTGTGTGAATATATTAAATGATTTTTTTTAATTATTCGTAATATTGATATCCCTTTTTTGATAGAATAAAAGAAATAACTAAAAATAAAATTGGTCAATTGTAAATTTAAGCATAAAAGCAAAGCGAATCTATCATCTTTGACGGATTTAAAATCTAGGTTATTTAATATTGTCTATGCCCGGGATTCATTTTGTAATACAAAATGTTTAATCTGTTGTAATAATGTATATTCTCTGAATTGAAAAGTTGACGTGAGATTTTAATTGACCCCTCCCTCCCCCTCTTTAAATGGGATTTCATGATATTTTGACAAACCCCTCTCCCTCCATTTTGAGCTCATGTAATGAATGGGCGCCCCTTAAGGGAAAGAGAAGTAGGTTTAATTACTATTTAATTGGAAGCGCAAACATTGGAATCAATGTCTCTTAGATTATTTTTATGAGCACAGATAAAAATAATTGATTTAAAATTAATGAGGCTTCGGGGTACCCCTGTGCTGGGGTCCCCCTCCTCCTTGCTGGCATGATATCGGGGGCCACTTCCAGCCCGAAGTGCCCGTTGTTGTGTGCGTCCTCCAAACCACCCCTACAAGGGCCATCTGCTTGAGGACATTGGATGGCCCTTCCCCCCGTGGCAGCCCCGTGACCCACAATTCTGTAGACACATCCCTCACCTGGTTGGCCACATCTGTATTTGCCTTATTGTAAATATACTGTTTTTTCTTTTAAATCTACTGTTCTTGTTCTTTGTTTGTATATAACATTGGATTATATTAATGTGTGTTAGCTCGTAAGATTTTTGTTATTTGCATATACTTTTACATGTTACCTTATAAGACCTAGGAGTAATATTTACAATGTATTTATATCTAGTATTTTGAGTCAATAAATGGGTAACTCGAGGCGAAACGGAGGGGGTGGTCTTTGCGCTCACCCCCCATGCGTTTACCCTTCTGGTACGCGCGGGATTGTCATTGCATGACATCCCGGGTAGACAAGATGACCATAGTCGTTATAACTACCCGGGCTGTGGTCGGGGTGTCTGCCCTCGCCTACCGCCTTGAATCTCTTAAAAAAAGATGAAAATAATTAAGAAAATAGTTTTAAAAGTTGCATCAAAAAAGTATATATTTTCAAAGTATACATATGAATGATGTCATCCACCAATCAAACCGGATCCTCAATTACTCTCGGATTCTAAGATTCCATTGATGACAATGGTAATTTCTACTTTTGGGGGCGGGGGGGAGTGGTGGAAAATTCAAGCATCGCCACGGGTAGCCCAAACTCTACCTATACTGGCTTAAACTGGCTGCCCTGGCTTAAACTGGCTGCTCAATAACTAATAATAATTATTGTGTTATCCTTTTCAGGTTATTTATGGCTGCTAAATTACATACTTAAGAGATATGGTGATATAAATCTTAGAGTACAAACCGATATGAATACAGAGACTATGAAAATCAAAGCTCAAGAAGAGTTAAAGAGGAGACAGACTGATTCGTTACCGAATGATGGTGAGATAATTTGCTTTTCGATTCTTACGTCATTATTTCCTTGCAGAAAAGCCAAAGTCAAGGATTGTAGCAGTGGCGTGCAATGCATAACGGCATAACAACACTGCCTACCCAATTGCCAAATCTTGCTACAATACATTTTTGGAGCGAAGCTCTTTTACCAGGGTTTCGCGCAGCGAGAATGAACTGGCAAAAAATATAAAGGGACACTATTGGTGAGACGCTTTACCGTCATAAGTGGGAGGCGCTTCTTCTTTTATTTGTGTCAGTTCCACGCAGCTTGGTTGCTGCTTGATCGTCAGAAGTGCCTGTACCCCCCCAGGCCCCCTCTAACTTAACCAACCCCTCTTCACCCTCCTCCGCACTCCAAGATTGAGCTAATACCATGACTTAAAATGAAAAGGATTTTCATAGCAACTTATTAATCCTATACAAAAGTGCTTCTTTTAGTTAGCTCAGGCATCTGATGTAGATTATAGAATATGTCCTTTACAATATATAGTCATCATCATTGGTTGAATAGTTATTGATGTTAAAAGTCTATGAATGCGATGCATTAAGGTGCGCTTATCTGTCCCTTTCCTGTGTGTCAAGTCAAGATGTAATCTTTATGTGTTGGCATCAGGAATCAAGGTAACACAGTCAATATGGTACATGGGCCATACTGAAAGTCTCTAGAACTGGCCACTTGCATTAAAGATATTAAAAAAGTAATTCCTATTTTGGACAATGCAACTCTTTGGCTGTAGAATACATTTTATTTTTACATCTGTCGTATCTTTTTTACTTTGTGATGCTATCTCGAAAATGCATGTTTACCTAACGATGGATTTAAATGATTTTTTTTCGATGTATGATTTTTTTTTTTTGCTGTGGTTTAACTTAACAAGAAAGTTGCCAAAGACTTCAATTAGCTTTTGGTGATGAAGCTCCATCTTGTAGCTCTGTGAACTTCTGGTATAATGAATTCAAACATGGACGTATTCATCTCCAAGACAATTCACGCGAAGGCCAGCCGGCGACAGCGGTAACAGAAATTAACTGAATTGATGCTGCACGGCAACTAATTCAATCGGATAAAAAAATTACATGTCAGTAAATTCGTACAACATTGAACATTGGCATGAGATAAGTGCAACATATTTTGCATGTACATCTGAAAGTTTGGAAGCTTTGTTCGAGATGAGAAGTGGAAGCATTGCATGAGTTAACGGAATTTCAAAAACAACCGTGTGTAAAGTGGTGTGATATCATAAAGAAATACGACGTGGGGTAATCATTAACAGTATATGACATCGTAACAGGAGGCGAAAGCTGGATGTACTGTTACGAATTTGAAAGAAGAGTCAATCGGCTAAGTGGTCTTTCCTTTGGAGGATTTGAAAGGTCGAAGCACTGGTAAAATGATGGTTGCTACTTTTTTTACCAAGACGGGACATTACACGATAATTTCACATGAAAACCTAAGAACAGTCACTGCAGATTGGTACGTTGATATTTGCTTGCCCATTGTTTTAGAAAAACTCTGTGAAAAGCGTCCTCGCAGCAGAGTAGTCCTCTATCTCGACATCGCATCCGCCCACTCCGCTAAGATGATAACGTCATTTTTGAAGACGTCCAGCGTGGAACTGATGACGCATCCCCGATACAGTCCGGACCTTGCACCCCTGCGTTTCTTAAAAAATAAAGATAAACTTTGAGGTATACGGTTCACAACACCAGAAGTGGCGATGATAATGCCATTGAAGACACCTCTAGAAGACTGGGCCAACTGATTTTCTTGATGGTTTCAATATATGAAAAAGTGTATAAATCAGTGATTATCAGAATCCAGAAACTTTTGGTATAGCCGAAGTACAACACCAAATATGGCGCCATCCTGAACGTGTCAACCAATAAATTTGTTTGTAATCCTTAATTATTAGAGTATGCAAAATCGTAGCCTCCTGATATCGACCAAAGTTATGTTTGACATTGTAACCTAATGTAACGACATTGTAATCTTTAACAATAATTGTAAACTCTTCCCGTACTCAGCCGGGAAGGGCAGTCTTGTAATAATATATTTTACTTGCAGATTTAGATGTGGTAGTGGCAACAGGTTTTGCCAATTTAAAATATAATGAGAACTTCGTAGAGGAGGATGACAGGAAATCTGGAGTTATAAACGTGAAGCCGGCAACACAGAACTCCGCTATATCAAGAATAGGTAATATTACTTATTAACGACGATAGTCATTTGTTTAGCGCTTACTTAATCTCTCTGGAACTAGTTACATTAACTATATTTAAATAGTAATTCCAATTTTTGTAAATATAATTCATTAGCTGTCGCTCACAACGAATTCGTTACCTAAACATTAATAATAACACACGCATTAATCTAAGAAAAATAACAATATTTATTATGAAACTAAAGATTTTCAGTCGAGAGACAATCTCCCCTATAGTGTATCGTCTGTCGGTAAGACTATTGCTATTGGTAAGTAAGTACAAACGGAGCTGCCATGGAATTCACCGACCGAGGTCGGGTCCATCATA
>JAOPUG010000181.1:3007038-3019416 GCA_027564375.1 Micropterix facetella
CTGCTCCAGGTGTGGTGGACATTGCCCCTGTGGCGATGAGGCATGCTGTCCTTTGCAAGCTGCTTAGCTTGGAGATTACAGTTTTCTGGCTGACCGGCCTTACTATGGCCGTGTAGAGCCAGTGGGGATTTTTTTTTCCGCCAATCTGCTGCTTATGCCTAAGGCACTTTTTCCTTTAGTATTGTTTTGTCTAAATTATTGTTCCAGGTGAGTTTTCAGGTGGGTGTTTCTTTTACGCGTTAGTTAGTTAATATCACCCCAGAATGAAACACAGAGGCTTGAAGACGAAGACGAATTTACGTATCAAACTCCACCTCAGCCCGTAAGAGTCTAACCCTTATCGCAAGGCACTGGAAATTTTCAAGCCCAGTGTGGCATCCTCGCGCCCTTATTACCAGATTTGGTTAGATTTCTCTGACCTTCCATCTGGTCGTGGGTTCGTAGTCGCTTGCGCGGTCTTCTACCTTAAGTAAGCAGCAATTCCCCATTGGAATTATCACGGATTCGAAGCGCCCTTTAGTTGGCTTGCCACCCGAGATCGGGTAGCAAACGTACAGTTTCTAAGGATAGATACCTTAAGGCACCTAACTACCTCGCTTCCTTAGATCGCATTACGCTTCCAAACTCCTTCAGCTATTCGTTGTTGAGAAACCGCCAGCAGCACCACTTTACCGGGATACTGGGGGGTTTATTTATGTCACCACATGGGGGATACAGAGGGCCCTTCTTCAGGAAGGTTGTCAAGCAAAATCCGGCACGCCGACCATCGCTGAGACATCCAGGATAGCCCGAGGGCTTCCCCCGGCCGTTATGCATAGCTGGTTCAGAGGTTTCGTCCCTCTTCGAGGAGGCTGCCGGATAGGTGTTGAGTCGTGAGTTAAGCCTACCATGATAGACAGAGTGGACAGAGTTGGACATTGAGCTCCAAGCTACAAGACCCCACTAGACCCCAAACCAGACCACCTGTACACGACATGCAGGGTAGTTTCGTCTGCGGTTTGACAGAATCTGCCCCGGAGCTTGAGTTGATCATTTGTCTGTTCAGGCCTTAATGCCCAAGAGCGCCCTCATCAGCATGCATAAATTGTTCCTATTTAGTGCTAAAGCTTGGTGGAGAGTCTTACGGTCGTAAGGTTTGATTGGCGTTTTCGAATTATTCAAGCCTGGGTATTGTTTAGTGGTTTAAATATTGTTGTAAATATAGGTTTTTGAGCATTAGGTTTGCCAGGCTTTTTGGTACGCCTCAGCATGGTTCAGGACCGTATAACTTTCTCTTTGCCCCCGCCTTAGCGTGTATGAGCCCAGCTCCACCTCTTGCTATTGGTCCTTATACCTTTGAATCTGGAATTAAGAAATTCCCATTACCAGCTACAACAAAACCAGCGAAGACTTGAAAGTATGTTTTATTGGTGTTAATAGGTGTTACTTCGGATTCCAGTCTCAAATGAAATTCCATATGCTATCCCAGAGGAGGAAGGCAACCCTATACAAGACCTAACTTAACCTATGTAATGATGTACTTGTTGCGAAATTCCTGAACTTCGGAAGGCTCACGTGGTTAAGATATGTGGAAAGGATGGAAAATGAACAGCCGATGAAATAAATTCATTATGGAAGACCTGGAATGGCATGACCAAAACTGCGATGACTTTATTCTGTGGTCAATGACCTAAATTATTTGAGTTAATAACTAAAACAGAAACCCAATGGAATGGAAGAAGATTTTTAAAGAAGCAAAGACTATAAATGAGGTGTAGAGCTAATGATGATGATGACGAGGAGAACTTGTCTATTGTCAGGTTTGAAAATCCTTCACTTAATTAATTACTGTTTTATATTTTTATATTCTTTTAGTACATCCAGTAGAGAATACAAGCATGGGAAACCAAAGTTCGCGAGTACACTATCGACAGATCGCCTGCTCAGTTATGTGGAAGACGGCTCTGGAAACGGGGAGCAGAACGAAGTGCCGAATCAAGTATGCGAGACGTCCTTCATAGAGACACCTATAGTGGAGGTACCGCCGCAACTTGTTGATGAATCCAAGGTAAATATTGTACATATGCTGATGATTTATTTAATTAATTATTAATTTTATTAGCAGCTGTCAATACAAAAATTGACAAAAAAACAGAATTACACATTGAAACTGAAAATAGACAAAGACTATGCAATAAAACTACAAACTCTGTAAATTAAGGGCATTTCCAGGATATCTCTTAACCTGGTTTTCAGGACACACCTATTATTGGTACTGGTGGTACTTTAGTGAAACTAAATTAAAATAGCCAAAATCAAAAAATATATCAAAATAAACACTTATAAAAAAGATTTTAAAAATCAACTTAACAAGTAATCATTCTAAAAAACTTGGCAGGGGGAAACCCAAGGATTTGTCAAACTTCCGCTGATTTTCTAGTATGCATGTATGATTTTCTAGTTTGCATGTAAGTATATGTACCTATAATATATTAGGATGTTCAGGGTAGTCTAAAACAACTTCATGAACCAAAAGAGATTCATTGTGCTACTCCTGTAATTATCCCCTTAATGAAGAGGAGTTACTGTCTGGAAGGGGTTCAAATATTACGTCAGAGATGAATCTCATGTGTCCCAAATGAATCGATTATTTGAGAAACCCCACATGTCCACATTTTGACGAAATTGAGTTGAGTATGGCAAATTATACAGTTGGGGTAAATACACAAAAATTTATGGAGGAATCACACAAGTCCACTTCATACATTTGATTTATATCTGGTCGAATTTTAGGTTTACTGTACAATCACCATATGTATAAATGAAGAAAGAAATATTACCTAGGACACCCTCGTATAAATGCAGAAAGAAATCTGGTTCCTTCATCAATTCAATTCTATAGTGTGGAACACATACAAACGCAATCTTATTTTAAGGACTTCGCCGTCTGTCTGTAGGTCCATTTCCAAATCGCTGTCGCTTATTTCGACTAGCTTTGGACATGAAATGCGGAATGGTTTACCGCACCTAGGAGAAGAGTCAAAAGTAATCCATTTTTATTCTTTTTTTCAACAGATAGCGAAACTGATCAGCTTCGACACTCCACTCCAAACTCCGACCTCAGTATCGGCGCCCGTAAAAGTTGAACTAGCTCCGACGATAGCCCCCAAGCCGCTCTGCCTGAACGCAGCGCAGCTTGAACACAATCTGAACGCATTGAAGAAGAAGAGCGGATCTGTGAATCTCAACAATATGAACATCGTGCCGTCTTATATTAACGTGGTCACTCCCAATCACAAAATGAAACACAACAAGAAGATAGAGATAGATCCGAAGAAAGCGATTATACTGAACGAGAAGAAAAACGGCAGCCCAACATTGACGAACGGACCCTTAGCAGATTTGCCTTTCGTAGATAGCGATGCGGGCTCGAACTCTAGCAACAAATCATCGGTGTACAACCAACCGTACAAAAATAGTAATTCTAGCGGGGGAGAGAAGCATATCTATAACGAAACCGAAATCAACTGTTGAATAAGTATAGTTTAGAAGCGCGCTCGAGTTTGACAACATATTCTCCAAATGATTACCAAAACTTTTGCCAAGTGTTTGGCAAAACTTTCGCCGGATGTTTGGCGAAACATTTGCCGAATATATTCCAAATGATCTAAAAACAAATGAAGTCACACAAGTCAACTGACGTACAAATATACAGACTGACGTTCAATGAGAATCACAAATCTAATGCCTTTTTTGCCACTCTGCAAACAAGTGAACAGCTGCGCGTTAGTGAAGCTGTGCAGTAATACATCAGAAAAAATATGTATGAATATTAAAACACTTGCGAAATGTAATTCCAACTGCTTTTAGCGGATTGCTAGAAGTAATCTTGGGATTTCTCAATGCATCAAGACAGTTCATCACATTTTTTATTCCTCATACTCGTCTAATATATTCAAGTTATAGATACCATTTGTAAGCTAAAGAAATGTACGAAAAAATAGCGTTCTAATGAAATTGCGATGTTTTGAAATGTTTCAATTTTAACCCCCAAAATAGTCATTTAAAAAAACCACGAGAAATTTCGTTTAAAAAGCAAAATTGTACGGCTTCCAACCGTCGCAAAACCGTAAAAATCGGGTTTGCCGAAAACTAATTGATCGTATATAATTTTGAAAAGTAATAGTACCCATAACTTTAATATGTTCCAAAAGTATGGGAAAATAATAAAAATGAACAGCCTTAAGTGGTAGAATGGCGAGGAAATACAGTGAAGCCGGGATGTTAATCACGCTACTATGGTCTGCCGACTGATTAGCATCTTTTCCGCTGCCGATGCCAGGTCTATATATTTATACGTCGATGCTCAAATTAGGCACGGATATACATTCCTTTTGTAAAAATAAAAAAAGACGAATCGACACTGCTTAAAACTGTAAATATTAGTTTTTAAAATAGATTATTTTTTTAATGTAACAAAGCTGTAACATGGTAACATTACACCCTTGTCAGGTTACACTTTTCTCAGCTCAAAAAAAAATCGGTTGTGAGTTTTCGAAAAAAATCCGGCATCACAAAAATCCATCCTAACAGCGCTGACAGCGCTCGGAGAAAACGAAACGAGAAGCTCAATTGTTTGTTGTGTATTCATTTATTTTAACTTAAGGACTGAACGAGCGTCGTCTGACGACTCCCGAGTCGTCGGATAATATTATTAATCTTTAATATTAAACATAATTTAAAAATAGCTAACGAATGATATTAAAATTAAATATAAACGATGAAGTATGTTTTTTCGATGTTTTATATATATATGTGAAGTCACATAATGTCAATGCTTTAATTATTACTTAAGAATTAAGCTAAAATTATACACCTAAATTTAAATTTATATATTTGATCGTAGAATCTAAGGATGCTCCGGGTCTTGTTTGACAAGTGAGTAGCCCGCAAGTGACTCGATGAGTTGTGACAGCAGCCGCCATTTTGAAAATTGTGGAAAACGTCAGGGAAAAATTGACGATTGAGGTTATGTTCTCGCACAAATCATTTTAGTTTTTATTTACTTTTAGACGTACGTGAAAACGTGGAATCGAAAAAATGTACATGGTGCGGTTTTTGCAACATTCAATTTAAACGGCATATTGGCGCGTTTAAGATGGCTGCCCGGCAATAGCTGTTTTTGAAAATCCTATTCATTAACACTGACAGTGAAATCAGCTGTTTGCAGACAGCCATTTTGAATGCACTAATATGCTTTCAATAAATGACATTCAAGGTATGATCGATGTCGCTAAAGCCAAACCTCGCAACCAAAAAATTAATTTTAAAAAATCTAGTCATTTAAGTCAAAGTAGGAGCTTAATATTCATTTTATAAGGTAAAATTAAGTGTTATAATATTATATTGTATGTATAAAATTAAGATATTCGTTGTGTCAATTCCTCTGTAAATTTAGTGCATATTTCGATAATAATGTCCAGCTTCCCTCTCTATATCTGCTTTAATTTTTTTACAGAATTTTGGACTAGATACACATAATTATCGAGATATGCTTCTAAAGATGCAGAAGAATGTTTAAAAGAAAACCGCCCTATTGTAAAATAATAATTGTCGAATGATGTGCTATTAAAATATGTACTTAGACTTGGCACACACAGCCGAGTTCTGTATTCTTCAAGAGAACACTACAATTAAGCCGAAGAAACGAGGTATTTCCCATTTAAAGGACATTTCTATTCTTCGCACCCGAAGGCACTCGCTAAATGGCAAATATCTCGATTCGTTAATGTTAAAGATATTATATAATACGATATAATAACATTTTAAATGTTAGAAAATATTGTAAAATATATGTCGTTTAAAATATGTTGTTTGTTTTAACATCGGTGTTATTCAATTGTCTGTCAAGGGTCAACCTTGCAAAGAAGCGAGCCAATATATGACCTGAACAATTATGTGGTGAGACTAGAATCCGCAGTGCGAAACAAATCGGATCCTGTGACGTAAGAACGATCGCCAAATACTGGGATAACATTGCAGGACTAGCGAAAAGAAATCATAAACTTTTCATCCAAGAAGACATATAAACTACTCTCTTTCAGCACAATTCAATTCAATTTTATTAAAAAAAAATCCTTAGAGATTGTTGAAATTTTGTTTATAGGTATATGTATATATTTATTCCAAAGTTATCACTAAATACAGTGGATAAAGCCAAATAATAAATCAGGAATAAAATAAACAAATGAACAAAAAAAGAGAAAATAAAACAGCTACATTTGATTTTACATTATTCAGTTTCCTACTTCACGCCAGGCTGAATAGTAGATTTGGTCATTTGATAATGATAATAATAATTTGATCAATTGATAATTATAATTTGATCATGATAGTTTGATAATGCTAGGATTTAATGAATTCTATATATTTTAACTATACTTGAAAACAAAATTAAATAATATATGACAAAACTAAAGGCTACTAGAATGGGCAATGGAATAATGTATCATGTGGAAGCAAATTTGGAGTATGGATAACATAGTACTTGAACTATCGCAGAAGCTCATCAAGTGGCTACTGAGTTTCTTGCTAACATAAATATACTCTTACAAATTATCACCTGCCATTTTGAGAGAAGCTTCTCTTCACTGAAACTCGTGAAAATCGTATCTCCTAAATAAAAGGTCGCTCCAACATCAGTTCCCAAAAAAAAGGTCACCATCCATGAATGGAAAACATATATGGGGTCATTATAATCTACTAAATGTTCGCCTACGCTACCTGGAGGATATTTTATACAATAACTAAAATGTAATAAAATTGCTGAAATCCACAAAAATGTTCACCTCCGGTGCCAAGAAATTCATCCATAAATGCGAGGGGAAATTCGTCTGTGAACATTTGCTTGAAATATGAATGGAAGGGGGTGCACCATTCTGATCATTCGCGCCTAATGCAGCCCGGGTCCTAATGGCTAAACTCTCTCTATCATGGTCGGTCCGGACTCACGGCTCAGCTCCCATCCGGCAGCCTCCTCGAAGAGGGACTTTGGTATTGTCAACTGCTACGGGCGAACGCGTCCACCCCGGAGCGTTTTAACGATATTGTTCGTTCTATCACCCCGAGGCGAAACGCAGAGACTTAGGACGATACAAATCTACGTATCAAGTTCCACCTTGGCCCGTACGAATCAAACTCCAAACCGCAAGCCACTGGGAATTTTCAAACCCAGCGGGCTTCCTCGCGCCCGTACTCCCAGATGCGCATCAGATTCCTCCGATCCCCCGTCTGGTCACAGGTCCGAGGTCGCTTGCGCGGACTTCTACCTTTAAAGCTGTATCCCTAACTGGGATGTTTCGGATATGGGGCGGCCTTTACTCGGCAACTCTCATCCGAGATCGGGTGGCCCACACTATCATATCTATGGATAAGCATTAGAGGTACCTACTTACTCCCGCTGTCTTAAGATGCATACACGTCTAAACTCCTTCAGAATCAGTCAGTGACAACAAAGCCGGTTGCCCGGCCCGTGCGCCAGCTGTCCAGGTCATGCCCAAGTTCCCGTCCCCGGGTCAGCCGCACAGCAGGTTTACCGGGTCGGTCCCTCTTCGTGGAGGCTCCTGAATAGGAAATGCTCCGCGAGCTGGGCCGACCAAAACACATCGGCCATTATAGGCCAGGCTCCATGCAGCTATTATGACCCTAACATGCCGGTCAATATGGACTTTGAATTCCGACGGATCCAGTCGTTCTTCTTTCTCTTGGTATTCTTGAATGTATTCGTTCTGGTAGGTACGTGCTAGCCTGATTCAAATATAGGAATCATTACGCAATTCTAATTCATCTCTTTCTATTTACATGGTACTTATACTTAATTTACACTTAAATTACCGGGATTTAACGCAACATCTATTGTTCATCACTCATTATCTAGCTGCAATTCACATCGAGGTTTGCCCGGAATTTGTCATCAGCTGTCTTCGAAATTTCCGCCGAACTGTCTACCGTTTACCTTCGTTTCGTCTTCCGTATAACAAATTCTACTTTCCACTTCTGGAATGTCCGTCTCGAGCGGCTTAGAGCGACTTATCGTGCAGTAATTGACCTGTACGCGTCGCTGGCACGACGCCAGTCAATAGAATGAAAAGGTACGTGTGCTTTTACCCTGTAAAATGTTATCTACTCCCACGAATGCCATTACCAAAAAACCATATAATTTGCGAGAACGCCAGGAGTGACCATAATAGATCAATAGATTAGAAAGTCAGTATCAAGCGTCAACTAAATAGTTGCAGTACCATCATAGTTGGATTTAAGATTCATGCTATGGGCGAACCCACCACCGAGGCATTTCAACGAAATATATCGTTATATCGCCCCAAGAAAAACGCAGCGCAATTTTGACATAACAATCCACGTATCCAACTACGTCGCAGCCCGTTAGACACTAATGCCTTAATAGCGAGGCACTTGGCTCTTCTATTTAATTGTCGTGCTCGGCACGTAGAAAAGCGGCCGAGTGAAGATAAAAGTGAACCACAATAATACATAGTAAATTTCGTTACGTAGTGATTCGCGTTTCCAGGATTCAAGAATTGGATGTCCTAGTTCAATGTCGACGTGGTCGCCCTGAATCAGAGTTAGGTCGATTAAGATCATCGAGAACCATATTTAGATTACTTCGAGGATCGTTAACCCCATCCAGGATGAAGAAACGACTACATTCCTACACGTGTAGGTGTTATACCTCGACAAGGACTATTAAATAGTATAGATATGTAAATATTACTCATCGGGCTAAGCGCGTTAACTGCGTGACAAAAAATGCGCGAAGAGAAAATAAAAATGTGTTAATTCAGCATTGCCAAAAAATGAGCCATGTAACCCACCGGAAAGCCAACAGCCAAACCCTAAATCACGTGTCCAGCTGTAATATATCGCCGTATAATTTGACGTGTTAAATAAAATACACGTGTAAATTTGATTGATAAGGATCGGCCGGGAAATTTCCCACGAAGGGTGAAAGCTTGCACAATGGCGCGGCGTATCGTGACTGCGGCAGACAAAGTCCAACAAAGATAATAATGGAGGCAATAATTTGCCGATAATGGTCGACCCGCGAGGCGTCGGGTGACTCCGGCCGGGCGACGCCCGCCAGCCACTCGTTTTGTGGGCGGAATTCTAAAGTTGTATACCCCCCTAATAAGTACTCATTCTGTCTCGGCAGAATACAAACGGATTTAATTATTACAATAGTTTTTTTTGTCATTATAATATAAGTAGATAGAGGGCGGTTGATAGATCAGCGTAAAAATTTCCAGCCAAAATATTACACGATCAAAATTATAAATTATTATTTTTTCGCGACTCCTGTTTGATGGTGTAGAAATCGACGAAATTTGAAGGTAAAAACTATCTCGTTTATTTGAATACCTTAGCTCAGCGATGACCTCCATACGTCAATCAATCTATAACGACTGCGCGCCACCACCGATCATCTACCACGCTTGCCGTTGTCTGTCGCAGCGACGCCGCGCGCGCCTAGTATAAACTTATAAATTACCAGTCAATAAATAAAAATACATCACTCATTAGATTACTTACTCAACAATTGAGTATGCTTGAAAACACACATGTCAATATATGTATGTATGTCGTATGGAATAATCCAAAAACTCATTCGCCAAATAAAAAAAGCTTCTCACCGGCAAGTACCTTAACCTTCCTTTAAGAATGAAATTCGTTAGATGCTATGTTTTCTAAGGTCTCCTATAAGTAATGGAATCATGGACCCTGACTGGATCTTCTTGTACAAAGATTCAAGCATTCGAATGCTGGATATACCGAAAGATGCATAAGATTTCACGTAACATCTTATGCATCTTTACGTCCATTTTCACGTAACATCTTATGCATCTTTTCACGTAATATCTTATGCATTTTTACGTAACATCTTATGCATAAGATTTCACGTAACATCTTATGCATCTTTCATCTTATGGTAATTTAAAGAATATTTGGAAGGAGCACGATTTCCTTGTCCTGAGTTCAGATAGGTATGATGATAGCTAATCTCAGATCAGGATAAGGCACCTGAAGAAGAAAATATATATGAATACTTGTAACCCACTAAGTTATAAAGAAATATTAGGTACATAGCTGTACATATATACTACCATCGAAAATAATTACGAAATTTAGTAGCTCTGGAGCAGTAATAACATCCTCTAAGGACGTGCATAATCTCTTAATCGGCTTACGCAGAATAAAAGCCTATTAACCTAAAAGCGTAATAAATCTGAGACGCAAAAGCATAAAACTTCATATTACATAATATAATATCTGCTAATATGAAGAATATTATGAAATTGTATGACGAAAATGTATATTAAGAATATATCCATTTATATGGATTCGGTTTATATGCCTAATACTAATCCCTGAATGTAACATATCTCTATATTATTTTATCTTCAATATATGTAGTTTATAGGAGCATATCTATAAAATCTGTACGGAATTTATCGATTCGACATTTTCTTAATAATCAATTCGACTTCTCTCTAGAATGGTCTCACCGATCACTCAAAGTACTACGCCGTAGAACTCTAAAAATAAAATGAGGATGCTTTCTTCCACTGCGTTGCATCAATCTCTTCGCTCGTATAGTGTCTTGCAATCGGTTTTATTTCATTGTTTTATTTCTAGTAAACCGCGCAGTGAAATTTTGCTCTGTCAATAATATGACATTGATCGATACACCGATTGAAATATCGCAACGGAACTTTTACAGTGGTTGATCGTAGGCCTTTTATTTAAAAAAAAAATCATGTTTTAAGTCTGCCCATCGTCCGTCCGTTCATATGTAAGCACCTGGATTTCAGGAACCTATAAATTGCTATAGAAAATGATTAACGGCATACGCCTCCTTATATTCTGAAATGGTTTCCATGCTTCTTAGCGTGTTATTTATTTACTTTTTAAATAGTTCCTTAATTTACATTGCATTAAATTTTCCATTTCTTTCGTAAAGGTCGCTATTTTGGAACACTATTGATGCATGATCGCAACGCGCAGTGTGCCCGATTTGAAACGTCAAACAAGCCGTATGCACGGTGCCGAAATGATTCCGTATGCAAAGTGAATTTTTAAGATGAGATAGTCCATAACGACACGACAAATGCGCAAAAGTAAATTTGAGATATTGGTTTTTAAAAAAATTATAGTTTAGATGACAGCCAGTGGCCAATGCTAATTTCTCCTACTAGAGGGCGAGTGAGCATATGAGCTTGTGCTAGCGTACCTTCTTTAAAAAAATCCTTTAAGAAAACTCCTTTAAATGATGACTAATTGATGTATTGCCCTATTTTTTCTTAAAGTATCTATTATGTTGTATAATATATAATTATTATAATATTATTATAAACTAGTATGCATTAAACAAGTATGCATTAAAGCAATGGCTCAAAAATAAATATTACAGCGTAAACGACTTTTTAACCGATAACGATAAAGAAATATTACAATGTATTATTTATGTTGCACCTGATAGATATTTTAACCCTATCTTTTTTTCATTCTCGCTTTATTTTCTGACAAACCGTATATAATGTAATTATTTCACGACGATATTTTAGATAAAATGCAAATTGACTTTTTATATAATATCTAGTAAGAGATTTTTTACTATAGCAATATCTAGTTGTGATTATATTTATTCTTTTCGGATTGATTTTGCTTTTATTTCTCTTCTTTTTAATCAACTGCGATGATATTGCAAACCTAATGTATTAACTGTGATGTAGTAACCTAATGTATTAACCTAGCAGCTTTTGTTTTTGTATTCATTGACGGGTATTAAAAGGCCTAACACATTTTGTACTCAAATTGTAACATTTTGATGGGTTTTCTTGCCTAAAGTATAAGGAGTTTTAATGAAAATATTATATAAATGGATAGATCTATCCTTGATATAGACGCCTTTGGAAGTAGATTTTTGATTTTTTTAATAGAATTATGAAAAAACCCTATTTCTCGGCGGCTGTTTTACGATTTTACGTTTAAGAGTTCGACAAAATGGTAAAATTTACGTTGGAAACTAAAGAAAATTACTAAATAAAAAATACTATCGAACTGGACAAAGATGATTACAGTCTCCCTTGGAGCTGAAATTTTGAAATGTGTACGATAATGTGTTAATACAAAATTAAGAAAAAATACGAAAATTTGAAGTTTTTCGCAAAATTAAGGGTTACGTTTGATTTTTTTCTGGAAATACAAAGAAGAATTTAGTAAAAAAACTTGTTTCCAAGAGAACTATGAATAATTATACGCTACGGCGACTAATTTTGCCGGAAGCACTCAAAAGCGTTTTATATACTTTTATAAAAATATGAA
>JAOPUG010000181.1:3191101-3201923 GCA_027564375.1 Micropterix facetella
GTGGCGATGCGGCTTTGTGAGTCGATTTGTGAAGCGATTAGCCGCACGGCGAAAATCGACCCGTGTAAATACCCCATTAGGAACTTGTTTGTAAGTGTTCAGCTTTCCATTTCATATAATAATATTGAGAATACGTAGCACCTTAGAACTCTCCGATCTTCAGGTGTAGGTTTTTTTCTTCTTCTGCAAAATCCACACTTTTGGATATTTTTATGTGAATTTTTATCCCCCTGCTTATAACTCAATTATCGTTCAAAATCAGGCCACTTATATAATGTTAACAGTCTTCTCCAGTCGTGTTCCTATCCTATCTGTTAATTGAAATATGTTAGGAATATATGATAATTGTGTTGTAGTAGGTAGTTATTTTATATGACAAATTGAAACAAAGTTAAACATTAGCAAAAAAATAACATCCTAATCGAAAAAAATCAGTGTATTTTTTTATTTATTTATTATATAAAAGCTTACAGTATTCAGTAAACCACTAAGATCGGTAGTAGATCAAGGCTATGTCATCTTTAAAGAGTTTAAAATCTATGTTATTTAATATTGTCTAGGCAAGGCATTGATTTTGTAATACAAAATGTTTACTCTTTTATAATAATTTACATTCTCTGAATTAAAAAGTCGGCATAATACTTTCATTGACCCCCCCTCCCCCCTTAAATGATATGTTGTATGATTGGGCTAGACCCTCCGCCCGGGACCCCCATTTTGAGGTAACGTAATTGATGGACGCCCCCTTAGGTGGATTTTATCCATCGAATACGATCGTCAAAAAGTGGGCAACTCAATTTAAACATGGTTGGCAAAGCGTTGGAAATGACCTGCACGGTAAAAGGCCTTCAACATCCACAACACAGAAAAACCATCGAAACATAGGGGTGTAATCACATAGGAAAATATTGAGCAATAAACTCGACATATTATGTTAACCTCTTACGCCGTTTGCCAAAGAAATTGCCAAAGAGTAAAAGATCGGGTATGCTCTCAAAAATAGTGTTGTTCCATCAGGATGGCCGTGTTCATACATTGGCACAATTAATCGCTCTGAATTGCTGCTGCATCCTCCGTATTCACCTGATTTGGCTTCGTCGGACTTTCATCTCTTTCCGAATCTAAAGGAACACTTGGGTGGACAAATTTTTTTATCAAATGATGAGGTAGAATCTTCTAGGACCTATTGTGAGGGCCTCGACGAATCTTTTTTTAAATATGTCGTACGATGTTGGAATCAAGGTAGAAGAATGGCTGGATATGTTGAAAAATATAATATTTTTAAAAACAAAAGTATTTCCTTTTTTGCTTAGGCTATGAACTTTTCAATCTACCCTCGTACTTAATCAAATATTTGTAATGTGACATCAAGAGTTCTCAAAGTTTGATGGCGACCGTGTATATAAATATCGATGATTATATTTTTTGGCAATTCTGGAACTGTTGTAGTGAATTAACTGATGATGTTAGCCAGCTGCAAAAAAAATACTGTATCTCACGGTACCTTTCTTAAGTAAATAGCTATTTCAGATTTTTCAAAGAGAATTGGAAAATTGAGAAAAATGTCTGGGAGCTATAGAGGAAATTTTCTTTTTAGAGTATTTTTTGAATCATCACTCACACTAAACAACAGGACCGAAAAACTCAAAAAATAGTAAGGCATTTTAACAATAGTTTTAAAGTTTATGACTATTGCAGAATGTTAAAAAATATATTTTTCTTGATAAAAATAAATATTTCAAAAATGTAAGTTTCATCCATATTCCCTATTATGTATTACTTATTGCTGTATGCTTTTTATTTATTTTGGTATTATTTACATAAACTATATATATATACATTAAACTTGTAGTACCATCGATATTGTTTTTTCAAAGAATATTTAGTGTATTTAAAAAAATATGTTTTCTACAGCTCGTTTCTATTAATTTTCTTATATAAATGCATAGAGCCATCTTCGTTTGGCACATTTGTACGAGATGGTCTTATGAGATTTGTATGAGATTTTTTTTTACATAAATCGTCGCTTTAATGTGTGAGCTTTTGAATTGATTTGAATTTATTATGTTTTCAGGTCACAGATAGAAATTCTAAGGTCAAACTTTGAGCGCGGCGAATCTACGTCCCCGACGGCGTCTATGAAACCGGCGATTGCAGCCCGACCTAGCAGCATACCCATAAAACTACCTGACAAGTCTCGGGAAGGTATGTAAGAAGAGGGACTAAGCCAAAAGAACCAGTCTCTAAAGATGTTGAGGTAAATAGGTGAACCTTCTCTGACTTCCCTCTGCTTCTTCTTATCGTAGCTTCTTTTATTATTTTCATTTAAAACCAAAAAACTTAGTCTTTTGGGTCAGACTAGACCAACAAGGTGCAGTCTACATTATCGAACTAGGCCTAGGTGGCCATGGGATACAAATGCAGAAACTCCTCACAATTCTGATTGATGCCAGTATTACCGCTTTCTGCGTCACCTGTTTAGGCCCCGCATCGAGAAAAAATCTCCTGAGATGTTTAGTAAGGCTTTTAGGGACAAAGCCATTCGCTGATACCATTTTTGGTATTATAGAAGTGACACGGGTCAGCAACCTAGTGGGCTAAGTCGAAATACTTCATTTGTTTTATAAATAGGTCAATAAAATTTCGACCAATGGTAGCCAAGAGTTACACATGCAGAAACTTCTCACAATTCTGCTTGTTGCCAGTATTATAGCTTTCTGTATTACCTTCTGAGGTGATACAGAAAACAACCTTCTGAGATATTTAGTGAGGCACAGCGCCGTTCGCGGATGGTACTATTATTGGTACTATGAAGCAACCGGATCAGCAACCTTAAGGGCTAAGTCGAAATACTCTATTTGTTTTATGGAAAGGTCAATAAAATGTCTGCCCATTATATTTTTAGAATTTGTTTTAATAATAGATCATCAATAAAAGTTATAATAGAAACTATATATTTATAATTAAACATCACTATATCAAGTAAATTTCAAAAACTGTGAAAAGCCAAAAAAATCTTGCATAGTGTTAGAATTTACATAATGTCAGAGAGTCAAGCAGCTCTCAAAGCCCTGAATAGCTATGTTTTTGAGTCAAACCTTGTTTGGCAATGTCTAAATATCCTCAAACATCTGACAAAACAGAACAAAGTAACTGTGACGTGGGTGTTACGGTGAGTCAACGAAAACACTGACAGCCTTGCAAAGAACAGGACCAATAAGCCCTTCATAGGACCAGAACCATTTTGTGGTGTGGCTAGAAGCCACACAGCGGAACAAATCCGATCCTGCGACAGAAGAACGAAGTCTAAATACTGGGATGACATTCAAAAACAAAGACAAGAAGGGTATGTATTATGCATATACGAGCGATGTATTATGCATATATGAGCGAATCGCATGCCAGAGATTATGTCATCTAGAATGGTTATATTAACATCTGAGTAGATTAGCAACTTCACATCCAGAAGAATTGTGAGGAAGTTTCGGATTGGACTGGGTAAATTAAGAAGCAGGGTTATATCACTAAAGATCAGGACTGGTCGCAGTAATGAGAGGCAACTTAACCTGAAGGACCCTGGTATGACATACCCGCCCAGACCGATTGTGTAACTTTTTGCCGCCAGACTCACGTCTGGCGTCTCTATTTGGAGAGACGAGGCATCTCTATTTGGCTTTGGCTCTGACTATATACATTTTATTTTATGTACATATATATCGAATATATTATATTTTTTTCAGGCAACCGTTCAAGCTCAAACAGTCCATCAAAGATCCCCGTGCTCTACGGCCAGAGGGCCCTCAGTCAGGAGAATCTCAGCGAGAAGAGTTTCAGCATCGTCAGAACATCACCGACTTCCAAGATATCCACCTCGACGGGTAACATATCCGTCACATCCATAAAGAGCAGCTCGAGGAACCCCAGCGGACTGTAGTTCTAATTAGCTCAGGAGTTTTAAATATTTTCTTTTACCGATGTCTCAAAAGTCTTTTAACATGATGATGATTATAAAATGAAGGACGACCGATCATAAGGTTACCCTACCCGCAAAGTCCTAATTTTAGAGCCATTGCAGATTACCCCCACCTATGCATCACCAATCCATATGATAGATCACGCAACCAGCTCACCTGGGAAATTAGTCGCAGAATCCACGACGGACGGAAGTTGCATACATCAGCCATACAGAATATAGAATATTTATTTCCATTTTATTTACAGTTGAGTAGGAATAACCAAGTATCAAATTAATCTTAATTTAATTACTCCATTTAACTCAGTTGTTTTCAAAGTACTTTAAAAAGCTAACCTAACCTACAGTACTTTAAAAAGCGGCCAACAGAATGACAATCGCACACACGATCGCAAGAGATCGTTTTCTCTCCGAACAAGATCATTAGTATCGGGAACATATGTTTCGTTAGGAGTGTCTTCAAGATACTTAACACACATCGCAAGACATTTTGAATTTAGAACATTTCTCAAACGAGTGTCGCCGTCTCTTTCGCACTTCATAAGTCTGACCTTCTCTCGTGTGAATTGAATGACGGACACATTGCCCCGATACTCCTACTCTAACATATTTCCTGACATCGTAATATCTTCTTTAGGCTAATCTGATGAACTACTGCACCAATTTAAAGGAGACTTTTTAGCCCTTTTTGGTTGGGGATCTCTGCTTTAAAGCTGTTCTTTCCCTCTTTCTCTATTTTATGATTGACAACTCTAGCGTTCCAGGCGACGTGCCGCATCAGTAGGCATTTAGTTTTGCGACAAGTCTGAAGTGATGTACTGTTTACTATCTACTTTGTCTATGTGGTGGTAAGTTACAATGGTCCGTAACGTAGGACTAAGTGCGGTTATCAGTCAAACGACCATCCTACGCTTGTCATCATCATCATAATGCCCGTCGTACCTTGCAGTATCTGTCTAATTCTACATACTGTATTCTATCTTATAAACCTCATTTCGACGAGTTATGTATTTTTATATCATGTATGTTTCGAGAGTGAACAACACAATATCTTTAAATTTTGAAATAAACACTGAAACAATGAGTATGGAATGACCGATTCCGATTCCGATTATTGTCACAGTTCTGATGTGATTCAATAATCTTGCATTAACCTGTGCAAAATATTAGTGATCCATGCCAAGTGAACCAGGATGCACCAACAGCAGCACCTCGGATCAAATTTGCTGCCATCTGGTGGCGCTTAGGTTCACCCAGGGAGGCTGCATACCAATTTTGGTTAAGATCGGAGACCACAGGAAGTCATCATACATACAGACAAAAAAACAACCGAACATCATGCATCAGACATGTATAAACCGTCCTATGTAATACTACGGTGGGTCAAAAAAAACAGCATTTTTAAGGTATTAGGTGACAGTGTTAGTAAATCTTAAATCACTCTGGCTAAGTCCAGCTGTTAGAAACAGTCTCTCAGATGCTATTTAACTAATTAGGACAAATTTTGTACAATTTTCTTGTTATTCGGGTAACGGCTATTATTGCACCAATATTGTTTTAAGTCAGAGCTTCGCATAAATAAGACTATTAAGTATTGAACGATGTTCCCTGCAATATTTGACAAGGCTCCTGATCATCTATCGCTTGAATATTTTTTTGCAAGCACTCCAGATGCGATCGCCTAGCACTTCAGAGAAAATGCCTATAAATGACCCCTTTTATACAGTGCGGGCCAAAAAGAATGCATTTTGTTATGGAAATGAAAATAAAACGCGTTAAATAATTCAAACAGTTAAAGGTTATTCTTATAGAAAGCATTGTGGTTATCAGTTTTTAAAAATTACATCATAATGATCGCGTTCATCGCAGCGTTGGCATTCTCCCAGTCTCCATCTTAGATTTTCGAAAACTCTGGAACGATTGCGGTTCAAACAATGTAAGGCCTTTTGAAGAAATTACTGCCCACACTGTTACTCGTGGATAATGTAATGACTTTTGGTGCTTTAATTTTGTATTTTCGGAGCTCCAATATCTGCAGTTTTGTTTGTTTACATGCCCATTTAAAAGGAAGTGAGCTCCATCAAATAACAAGATGTTGAAATTATCAAAACGGTCAATCATCAGATCAGCAAAATATTTTCTTGGAATAAAGTCCGTATTGTTCAAATCCTGCACAATCTGGATTTTATACAGATAAAGCTTTAAATACCGTTTCAAAATTCGACGCAAACTGCTACGAGGTATACCTAGCGTGGCCGAACGTTTTCTTGTTGGTAATGTTGGTGCGTTACGAACAGATTCATTGACAAGCCTCACATTGTCACCTTCTATTGATACCCTTGTCCGCCCTCTTGATGGTTGATTCACTGTTGATCCTGTCTCTCTGAACTTTTTTACCTATTGTTTGATCAAATTAACTGAAGGGAATTAATTTAGATCGTGTAAATCGTATTCTCTTCGAAAAAGTTGACACACATTGACGTATTATTGGTAAAATGCCTATACACAAAATGCATGCTATGCTCCTGTAAAGGTCACCATTAAAACTACATTTTCAAGAAGCGTGGGAGCTGACGCGGCAATCCCCACGCCGCCACACCATCCATTGTTCAAGTGAGAGAATAATACTAAGTGCTTTCCTTTCTGACCCACCTTGTATAAACAGTTTTGTTGTTTTAACAGCAGTTGGTTAGTGCATCTGCTGTACAACTCTCATGGACAGTAATTAAAGAATGCTTTGAAGGCTTTCAATTTCTTTTCCGAGTTGATTTTCTTCCCCTGTAAAAAGTTATCCAAATTCTGAAAAAAGTGGAAGCTCTGGCGAGTCTCTGGAGGTGATAAAAAGTCTCCAGTTGCACTCCTGCAACTATGAGACTGTTTACTGTGAGCTATGTGGTTGTGCGTTGTCTTCCAAAAGCACTGACGTAGAACGAGTGACGATGCTCTGTTTTTTAATCACGAGCTTTACTATAATTTTTTGCAGTTATTTAC
This sequence comes from Micropterix facetella, assembly GCA_027564375.1. Classification (NCBI taxonomy): domain Eukaryota; kingdom Metazoa; phylum Arthropoda; class Insecta; order Lepidoptera; family Micropterigidae; genus Micropterix; species Micropterix facetella. Next base: position 3,198,066 of record JAOPUG010000181.1, read on the forward strand.
AGTTGCATTAACTATGTTCCAGACCGCAAGAAGCTGTAATTGATAATAATGGCACAGGACCTCATATTCGAAAATAATGTAAATAACCAACACAAAAAACAAATGAATAACTGATTTTAAAAATGGATTAATATGGCTGAATTTGGGATTCACTCAAACCGAAATCAAGTTATTAAGTTATCTATGCTCAAAGTGGCCAATGTGAAAAAAAAACGGCAATTATATAGGACAACAATAATTGTCGCTTGCGATTTACCAGACTTTGTTTTCGGAACTACTGTTTTTCTCGAGTATAAAGATATCGTGTCGTTCGCTAATTACAATAATTATTAAGAATGTTAGTCTTAAAAATTTGAAATTAATCAAATTGCCATGTTGTAAAACGTGACTAAGTCAACGTGCCTTTATTTTTTTTGGGTACTTAGAAAGTAAAAATACTTAGATATAATAAATATAGAAAGTTAACAAAAATATATCGCGGTGTGGAACAATATTTAGCATAGGAAATTTGCATAGTTTTCGTTTTTTTAAGAAATGACCAATAAAAATTGGACCAATAAAAAGAAAATGTAATAAGTATTTTCTCACTTTTTGATCGTAAAGTTACCCGTCTTTTGTTAATTTTTGGGGAGGAACGGTTTGCTCAAGAGAAACAAGTAAAAAGTACCGAGTATCCAAACGCCATTAATTTGTAAATATATCGAATGTAAAATATCCGTTAAATTCCTTGTTATTTCTTTTGATAAGTTTATAAAGATGACAATATATTTTTTTTATATAAATCCGACTTTAGGTACTAATGCTCTAGATTATTAAATAACTAATAAAACTATGTCTTCCCTGTACTGTAAATCCACGGATTTAATGCATGTTTCCATATAACAAATCCGTGGTTTAACCTATATTATATTATAATAACAGTTGAATCCGTTTTATTTGTGTACAAGAGGTTTATTTTTACATATAATTTTGTCTAAGAAAATATATTTTATTATGGAAAATAAAAAGTTTTCGATATACGTATATATATATATATATAATATATTCGTCGTTTTAATCACTAAAACTGGCAGTACAGTTATGAAGAAGTCACTCTTGCTAGGAGATTATGATAGCAACAGATTGGACAACGGTTGGTGACTTCTAGCGATGGGCGACTCTTGCTTATAACCGAGTCATCGACTTTTCGTTCAAACAATTTTAACAGTCAGTGGGCCGCTGGCAGTAAACAATCCAAACACAATATGACCATTTACAAAAATAATAGAATCATACCAAAAATTGGTCAGATGTAATATTGTAGTTTGGTTTTTAAGCGTTTTCACGTAATTAAAAATTTATATTCTTAAGTACCAACGGTGCAATTGTAATTTATGTTTATAATTTTAATTTTTAGATTTTATTAGGCAGACAAATACGAATTTGCAATACCTATAGCGCATTCAATTATAGGTGACTTGAACGAAAGAGTCGACACGAGTTCGACTCTGGAATCGTTTGGCTTCGTGGATTGACACCGCAGGCAGATGAACGAACAATGCACGGATCGACTATATACTGACTCTTGCATTCCTTCGATTCTTATGTTAAATGAACTTAAAATTGTACTCATATCGACTCTTCGTTCGAGTCGTCCATGACTTGGTGACTTCTGTATTACTGTTCGAATATTGTTCGACAAGACAAAAGAGATACTGAAATTTTATTTAAATGCTTTTCAGCATATGCTTTCGGTTCCCAGTAACCTTCCTTGTTGGATCTATTCAGTATTTCATTTGACTATCCATTTAAAGTTACTGCTCGTGAAACTATCTCATTTGGGTTTTTAACCTCTGGTTTGCCAATGGATGGCCATCTACCTTCTAGATCGCATGCAAATGCTTAAATTAATGGGTCTTAATGGCAAGTCCGCTCTATCTGGTGCTCGCCCCATCACCACAGTCGTCCCTTAAGGCACGATCTATGTATGCAGATGACACCCAAATTTTCCTCTCTTTCCTTACAGACAACGCTAACTCTGTAGTAAACAAAATGAATGAAGATCTCTCTAACCTCATAAATGGATCAAAGAGGCATACACTGAATCCCTCCTTAATCGTCATACCTGGTAATAGGATCCCCGTATAACCAGGAAAAAATTAATTCCTTTAGTCATCCAGATAATTACAATTGATGAATTAACAATCCCTCGAGTAGACATCAATCATAATCTTGGAGCACACATTTTTAAAATTATTTTGTTGTGGGTTTTTTTAAATGTTTACTGGACCTTGTATCACTGTGACCATTTCTGGGCTCGTCACCTACTATAGTTTCGTGCTAAGCTTTTGACGCTGGATTGTTTTACCTCTTCAGCTTGGGGGTAGTAGCCACCCAGGTGGGTGTTTCTTTTACACATCAGTGGGCTACATTCACACACGAGTTGCAGGGGAGTTTCGTCTGCCGTTTGGCAGAACATGCACACTCTAGGTGTCTCGGATCTTGAGGTTGAGCATGTGTCTGTTTAGGTCACAATGCACTGTGAGCGCCCTCACCAGCATGCATAAATTGTTCCTATTTAGCGCTAACTTCTCGTGTCTTACGGTTGTCAGCTTTGATAGCTATTTAAGTATATTGATCTCTCCAGGAAAATAATTAACTCTTCCCTAGAAATAATATCTAAAACCGCGATTTCCGCATCTCAAATTCTATGGCTTCGAAGGGGGAGTGAATGGGGTGGTAAGGTGTACGCTCACATGTGGCAAGACAGCTGTCCAAAACCTACCACAGCCGGTAGTTAGACCGGAGACCACCGCTCACCCCCCAGAAGTGTAAAAAATAGTATTATGATGGGCCCGAACTTGGTCGGTAAATTCCATGGCACCTTCGTTTGGACTTACTTACTTACTTTTGATTTAAAAAAAAATACTAATCAATAATCGAAATATTGTTCAAATACCATTATGTACAATCATTGATATTAAATCAAATAAATTATCATTCATCCACAACCACAAAAATCATCCAGTAGGAATATTTATTACTGTTTTATTGTTCTGTACAAAGTAACACAATGTATCTACTGTACAAAGTAACACAATGATCTTACTAAATGACCTACAAAACAACATCTAACTTATTAATGGATGAACGTGCAACTCTTGACAGTCTTAGCGAGGATACCAGCATTGTTATTTTGCCGGCTGACAAAGGTTCCCTTTCTCAAACTGCAAAACTGACATTTTTCTGTCAAATTTAAGTGACTCCAAATACGACTCTTGTAGAAATTTCCTAATCTTTAGTAGGTACTATGATACAAAATTTCAATAATTTGATTTTTTCTGAATAAAAAAAAATAAAAGCTGAAGTCATCACCTCTTTTGCATTTTGCATTTTTCTTGGAATCTATAGGGGCAAACAACTTGAAACTATGCATATTGGTAAAACTTACCAAGTAAATGATTGAAATGTGATGAAGCCATATTTTTCATTCTTTTGGTTATTTCGTTATAATCTTTCGAAAAACCAAAAAAGATATTATTTGTCACGCACGAGCAAAATTAGACGTTCCGTCTATAGCGCACCGCTGGAGCTTCGCTTGGCGTAAGCGCGCAAGCAATATTAGTCTTTCGGAGTATCGCTTGATAAATTATTCTGCTTAATGTAGCCGATAGCGACCCCTTAACAACATTGACTGTATTACTGAGGGTTGAAAGACTGTGTAACTGGAGGAGACCCAACAAAAATTTTGCAAAAAATAAAAAATATATTGAACAAAATAAAACAAACGAATGATTATCAGACGAATATGTTAACACTTAAATCCTGACCCCATCCGAACACCAAATTTTTACTCATTACCAAAAATTCACAAGTTCA
>JAOPUG010000181.1:3303202-3317741 GCA_027564375.1 Micropterix facetella
GTCTTAAGAAGCATACACTTCTAAACTCCTTCAGAATCAGTCAGTGACAGCACGTTGACAACAATCGGTGTGCGCCAACTGTTCAAGTCATGCCCGAGTTCCCATCCCCGGGTCAGCCGCAGAGCAGGTTCACCGGGGTGGTCCCTCTTCGGGGACGCTCCTGAATAGGAGCTGCTCTGCAAGCTGGGCCGACCAAAACATAACGGCCATTATAGCCCAGTCTCCACGGAGCCATTGTGGCCCAAAAGACTTGGCAGGTGGAAAACCCAAGGGTTTATCAAACTTTGGCTCATTTGATAAAATAACTTCTTGTTATTTTTGTCTGAACCGATGACTTGACCCCAGGCAACATGCACCTAATTTTATGAGTGTTGTCATGGCCAACAGTTTTAAGCAGTAAAGTGTAAATAAATGTAAAATTTTGACTTTTTGGTATTTTTTGTTAAAATTAACCCCAGGCGACATGTACCCCACATTTTATGCATCTCATCATACCGACGTTCCTTTTTGTTATTTCTACCGTTTATTCCGTTTTAAGCTTTAAAAAGGCAAAAATCCGTAAAATTCTGACTTCTTGTCATTTTTGTCTAAACAGATGGATTGACTGCATGTACCTCAATTTACGAGACTCATCATGGCCAAGAACTTTTCTTTCTGCTATTTCCACTGTTTATTCCGTTTTAAGCTCTAAAAATGCAAGAAACTGATTTTATTTGTACCTACAATTTGTATGGCTGAAACCTCAACCATAGGTCATACAGACCCTAAAACCAGCTGGGCTCTGCGCATTGGCCATAATTATCGATTGGCGAAAGAAAGTTTAAAACGGACGTTATTTACTCGAGTTATCGTGCATAGTAGCATCCGCACATCCAGAAACATTTTTTCTTTGTTTAGGTGGAATCGAGGACACATGAAACGTTAATAAAAGTCTTTTTGGAGGATTTAATTTTGTTACATTTTTTTGCATAATTTTAAGACTTTGGGTGGGACGAATAAATGTCCTAATGATCGCCAATGCAACAGGCTATATAATATACTCTTATTTGACACTCGGACCCGAATACGTATAAGGGATCACCATATTATTAAATCTCACTTGTACCATAATTAAAATAATACATAGAACGTTGAGCACTTTATTGATCACATTATTCTGATATTGATAGGGCAATGTTGCCAGTCTTGAACGAATAATCGCCACAGTGCTGCCAACAGCATCTACCTAAAATCTCACGGTGGGAGGTATACATGCATGCACACGTTTCATTCTGTCATATTTATTGCATGCTATTGTATTGTGCACTTGTAGACTGTCTCTGAAGAAAGATATTTTTTACCATTTTTGGCCAGATAATTTTTTTTCACTTTTGACCTGGGTGTGTAAACATGAGCTATTACTGTACTAAATTGCATGTTGATAGCTTTGAAACTGGTTAAGATAATTGGCGGTGACTTACAGATAGGTAGACAGACAGCGAATTCTCACCAATAGGCTTCCGTTTGTACGCTTTTCGTGCGAATATAGGTGTACCCAGGGTTTGAAAATGAGGTGAGCATATTATCACTATTGGGGAGGGGAGGGGGCACCTTCGTAAGAGTCGTTGCTCCACACATATCATATTGTACTCAAAAAGTGTAGCTCATTATAGGCATACCACACAACAATAAATTTGCTGTAAGTGATAGAGTATTTATAGAATAAGATGGATTCTTTCAATCTCTCTTCGGTCTCAGTGACAGCTCGTGCAGGTGTCCTTGATTTCGTTAATCGTGATATCCACGATTTTCGCTTTTTGGCCCATCCGTAGTATTACTTAGGATAAGCCATATAATCTGATGCATTCTGTGCATTTGTTTGTGAGTTTGTTTGTTTTTTTGTTTGTCCGTATATCCGAAGACTTCCCATGTTCCAATCTAAGCACCACCAGCAAATTCGATCTGAGCAGGTGCCGCTGCAGGTGCTAGCTGGTTTCCTTGACTTGGAGGAGGATCTAACCAATAGGTAGAGCAAGCATAGCAAGCATAGCATGACGAGAGATTCTTGTTTGGATAGGTTTTAAGCCATTTTGGATTAGTCAGGGGTTACCATTCACTGGATGGGCCAAGATAGCGGATCACTACTTTTTCTGTTATTCTTCATTATATTGTATTCTGAGAAGAATCCTGGGAATCATTTGGGGGTCCGACTCATGATATTCAAGGTAGGTTTGTGCCACTTTATGCCTAGTCTGTGGGTACGCCTATAGGTGCAAAACCCTAATAATATGATTTATATGCAACACAGAAATGGAGCATGCTTTAACTAAGCTATATTTTTAAAGCATGCTATTTGGATTTAGTCTGTTTTGGTTTGATAAATGTATGGAAGAAAAATATAAGTAGAAGTGATATGTTTTGCCTTTAGAGCCATCTCGCACAAACTGTATTGGTGGTTTGGAAGGCACTGTAAGGCCCTTATTGACACGAGTCACTGAGAGGCTAATTACCTCACGAATAAGTGTAAAGACTTTGTCATGGCGTCCTTGATCTAAAGCCACCTTGCTACCATCAAAAATATGTCTAACTGTGCAAGGGGTATTGCTACAAAGAGGACATTAACTATCCTCTAAATAGCTCCAACGACCAAGGTTACTGGGGTCTGGAAGTGTATGCTAAAAGGCATTTAGATAAAATTTCAGCATCTCTGGTGGAACATTATCTTTCAGTGCATTGGAGGGGAATGGAAAAAGTCCCCATCTATTGTCCGCTTATTCTGGCATTGAAGGCCAACAGCATGAGCCATACTATTGCTGTCGTAATCTCCTCGCAGGAAGGACTTTTCCAGGTCCACTGTGCTGTCGTGCTTGCAGGGCTTTAAAGTTTCTTACAAGTATTTTTTCGACAAACACATTTACTTGTAGCGCCGTTATATTCATAATGATGATATAAAAGTCTGCTTTTATTTTTCTTCCGATCGTCAAAATCTATGACACCACGATGCTTCTCTTGTAGGGTAATTTTGTATCTAGACATTACCAAAAAAAAGTCAAAGTCTCTCATGCATCAATTAAAGGACCCGCATTTGAAAATGGTTTCCTACATTTCAATCCATGTTATATCGCATGTCTGCAATGGTCCGATACAATCATTTGATATTATATTATTATAGTGGATCAAATATAAACTGGATTTATTATATTTTATTTTGGAACATATAGATATGGATTTTAGGAGTAGGTGAGTATATCAGTTTACCTTTTACAGCTGTGAATAAGTTGGAATATCAGTAATATAAAAATGGCCCCACATTGGGCCCAATTTTTGTGACGAGGTAAAAGCTAAAGAATAAAAGAATGTGAAAATGCTCCTTTACTTTTTTTGTCATATGTATCTATAAAATGAAACAACATTTTATAAATAAACAAGTAAAAATTTTTACAAACTGCACTCTATATAATGATCGACTCTATATAATGTCTGATGATATCTTTCGATATGATCTGTCAATCTGTTGTGTATAAAATTATATTATGAATTTGATGCAAAGGGCATACAGGCAGACAGTTTTAAATGAAAAGGTCTTCAGTTCGCATATAATTTAAAAAAAACCATGATTTACGCTTAACTTAAGTCATCTGACGTATCAAATCCTTCCTCGAGGCACGATGGTGCAAGCTTCCGGTTTGTGAAATATCGTCTTGAGTTTGACATTAAATATTTATAATCTGAAGAACTTGAAAATAAGGCATCAACAATTCAACATCACTAAATTTGTCACAGTGCCCTCCAAAAGTCACTAAATTTAGTGACAAAATCACCAATCTACTAACACTGCGATTATCACTATTATCCTTACGAGATCCGATATTCAATAGTGAAGGTGTGAAGCATTCTTGCCCAAATATGTATCAGTTTGTAAATGAGGAGATTACGTCGATAAATAGGATATATTCCAAGATTATTGAATTTAGTTTCAAGAAATAATGAAATGTCCCGTTTATATTTGATTCACTTGCACTGCACGCATACAAATATTGTTCAAATAAAAACGAGAATTTATTTTCTATTTTCTCTATATACTTTAATATTCCCAGATCGGCTTCTGATAAATACTATTTCCTTCCTTCCACAAAGGAAGAGTTATTCAGTGCTGCTGTATGCAAAGTAAGGTTTTTCTTTGAAGAGCGCAATAACTTCTCGTTTTTATTTAAACTTTAAACCGTAGTAAAATTAACTGTTTTTATTCTAATATATATCACTTTGAATCTACAGGTTATACATAAGGAATCCCTTGACTGATCCCAACATCAAAATGCTATGAAGAGTTCTGGACGTTTTTCATCGAAAATTCATAAAACTTTAAACTTAACATGCTTTGTACGGATATTATATGCCTACATGGATAATTTATGTGTGTATGAGATATATCATCGTGTCCCCGATTTAAAGCAAAAACTGTTTTTTTTTTTTTTTTCGAAAAATATATTTTTGGATATTAGGAGAGGCTGTATTTTACATGAGATTGATTATTCTAAACGAATAACTGAATTGAATCATCTTGAACGTTTTTTGGTTTAGGCCTTTGTTATTGCGGATAAGCATTGTTTATGTACATATGTTCAACTGTCGGATAATATTTTTTTCTCGGTAACAAAGGCCTGAATAATAAGAAAGCGTAGACCATTTTCACCTTAGTTTTTTAATACAAAAATCTCATGTAAAAGACAATCATCTAATTCCAAAAATATTTCTTTAACAAAATCAATCTAAATAATAAAAAAAAACAATCTCACTTTAAGGCTACACGAATATTATTGTTTAATTTGTGACTTTTAAATCGGGGTCAGGCTGTATAGGACTAAGAGGCAGAAGGGGGTTTGCTGGATGGAGAACTTTTTTATTTTTGTTGTTTTCACAACAAAAAACAAATTTTTTAATCTCTTAAGTCAGAAATTCCAAAAATTCGATTTTTTTAATTACAGAAAATAAGTGGCTTACACAAAGCTTATGAAATGTCTGATTTAAATTTGGTATTTGAGCGGATTCACTTTTAACCGTATGAATCCGTTCATATATCTCTGCGATATACATACAAAGTGCGATTACTATTGATATAAATCATAAAATAAAATATAAAAAGATTTTATTAAAACGAAAATGTGGCGGTTCAGTAGTGTTGGTTGAACTAGGTGTTGATTAAAGTTAAAAAATAAAAAATAAACTTTCGAATGGCCGCGCAATGGCTTTATAATTTTTATGACTTTTTTACGATCTTTGACATTCTACAATTCTATTATTTATTGTATGTACACTATGCGATACAAAATTCTGTTTTTTTTTTTAAATTAAGTGTCTTTATATTAATATATTATTATTCTCTTTAAAAAAGGACTATTTATGTGTTTTTTTTTGTTTTTAATGCCTTTTTATAATAAACATTTTCTTTGAAAAATATTTTTGAGTTTTATTTTACATTATTACACATGGATCTCATGGAGCCACTATCGAAAACCCGATATAATATGCCCGATGATGATGATAAGTGGAGGGACCGATGGTTTCCCGACCATCTGCACTTGTACTTTGTTAAGGACTATTGTATATTATCCCCATAAAGATAAGTAAGTCAAAGCTTTTCTTGCAAATTATTAGAAATAGAACTTCTTCTGGAGAAATTTAATGTCGACTTACTGTGTTTAACTGAACATCGGCTTAATGTCACCAAAATGACGTTTTATATTAAAAATTATAAATTAATCAGGCATCTAAAAAGAAAATTAATCAAATTAGATCATGCTGGATCTTCATTTTTGATAAAAAAAAACCCTGAATTAAGGAGAACCTAAAGACGTTCTAAAACTGTCTATTGAACAAGCTTGACATTGAATAATCGTTTCTGGAGCTGAATGAATATTAAGTGGTTAGATCCAGTAAACGAATACAGTAAATCTAAAGAGGTGGGAGGTTTGACATATTCTAATTATTTGTAGCAAAAACTGTAGTATTTCACAATTTTCCATTTGTCAAGTTCCCAGTAATGAATTCACTTATACGGTGAATGGCATTGCTAATGCAGAAAAAAAAATATTTCCTTTAAATATGCATCATAAGGTATTCACAATTTTCATTTGTAACGTTTCCAGTAAGAAATTTACGTCTACGGTGAATGGCGTTGCAAATGCAGAAAAAAGAATTTCTCAACTGCATCACAACGTATTTCACAACTTTCCATTTGTAAAGTTCCCGTTAATGAATTCACGTCTATGGTGAATAGTGTGGAAGTGCAGGAAAAAGAATTTCTCCTTTAACTGTGCATCACAACGTATTTCACAACTTTCCATTTGTAAAGTTTCCGGTAATGAATTCACGTCTACAGTGAATGGCGTTACAAATTCAGAAAAAAGCACATCCTGTTTTCCAAAATCTTGAAATCAGATTTCGAATTCGAGGTTCAAGTCGGATATTAAAGAAGCGTATTTATCTGTAGCCGTCTGTGTGATACTCGGTTGCTCTGACTGTGTAGGAAAGTGATTTTTTTTCTAACTGTTGTTCCCAAAGCCCAAGTTTCATTCTTAGATTCTACCTACGTCAATATTTATCGCCATGCTACAAAGCGTTTATATAATTATTTACAAAATCCAATTATTTATAAAAGGATCAGAAGTCCTTATCTTACATTTACTCAATTAGAAATTTGTATATTTGGCATTAGAAATTTGGCAGTTAACTACAAATTTTATAACAATTTGAATATTATGTTTAATTTATATTATTCAACTTTATAACTTAATGATGTCAGTAAATGTAGAGAAACTAATACTATAAAACATACAACTACAGAAAAATAAAAGCATCAACTGTAGGTAAAACAAAATGACAAGTAAAAATTAACTATAAATCTTACAAAAAGCAGCTAGCAGCTTGTCAGATCACCATAAGTGCTGAGAGTAGGCCATCTTGAATCCTTTCAGTGAAGTCGCCTTTTCTATTTCTACTTGAAGGTCATTCCATACTCAAATACCCTGTACCAGAAAAGATTGATTGTCTAGGGATAGTACCTAAGTGTGATGTTATTTTGTGATCATATATTATGTTGATGTGTAGTATATAAATAAGATAGGAGGTGAGTGGATAAAGTTTTATATATAAGATATGTACCCACGTGGACCATACTCACTGTTACTGGAACTGACCACTTGCATTGAAGATATTAAAAAAAGTAATTCCTATTTTTTAAAATGGAACTCTTTGGCTGTAGAATACATTTTATTTTTTACATCTGTCATTTGTTTTTCTTTGTTACATGTTACATCTCAAAAAGGATGGATTTAGGTTGAGATAATTTTCGATGTATGATTTTTTACGTTTTTGCTGTGGTTTAAGTCAACAAGAAAGTTGCCTTAGACTTCAATTAGCGTTTGGTGACGAAGCTCCATCTCGTAGCTCTGTGTACTTCTGGTATAATGAATTCAAAAGTGGACTTATTCATCCCCAAGACGATTCACGCGAAGGCCATAACAGAAACTAACATTTTCAAAAATTAAGGATAAACTTCGACGTATACGGTTCACGACCCCAGAAGCGGCGGAGATAGCGTTCCGAGAAACCTTCGAGGAGACCTTTAAAGAAGACTGGGCCAATTGCTTTTCCCAATGGTATCAAAGAATGAAAAAGTCTATAAATTGTCAGGGAGAATCCTTTGTAAAATAGTAAATACAACATAAACATTATATTAAGTGTTTTACTTTATTAGAATCCAGAAACTGTCAGCATGGCCTAAATAAGCATATGCACTGATTTAGTAAGAGCTATTTTAGCTGATCATAATATGAACCAACATGGTCATGCAGCTTCAAAATACAGCAGAATCTAAGGCAACAGTTTTGCATCTTTTAAATCAAGTATCCACAATCAGCTGTTCAATTGTCAATGTACCATAGATGATAGACAGTACCATAGACACTACTTCTGGACCAGGTGGGATTTTAGGGTGGGAGATAATATTTTTTAAATATTCATAGGCTCCCTTGCATAACATTCGGATATGGTCAGTCCAGGCATCAATTATATAGGGTCTTGCTTTAATGCCAAAATAAGTTTTTGCAACCCTTCTGCGCCAGCGACATGCAGATGGCGCTGCTAGTATTGTCTGGCGAAATAAATTAGCAATTTATTTAGCGTCTATATATAATGATATTGTTATTAAATGTTTTTTTATTATATAGGACTGATTGATTATAAAAACACATTATTTAACTAATTATATTGATAATAACATTTATTTATTAGTGCCATCTATCGCATCTTTATATAGGCTGATCACCACAGAAATCATACGGAGATATTAGATTGCCATCTATTCTAGTCTATTTGAACTTCAAAGCGCGTAATTATTATATATTGAAACCTGTATAAAAACCGATTTAAAAAATCATCTGTTATTATATTATTATTTTATTTCAGGGTAGGATACCGTACCATGTTTAACACCATATTTTGGGCCACTGAAATTAAAAAAGATTGATCATTGATTGGAATTACGAATGCCATCTACACGTTGCATTTCATAGTAAAATCCTAGCTGCCGAAACGTAGTATGGCATTGAGCAATCTAATACCTTATGCCCTTTATAATCAATGGCCCAGGTAAGTGTTTTATTTATTATCATTTCGAAATTAGGCATAGAGTCTGAAAATTGTATTTTGTGGGTTTTAGAATAGTACAGTATGTGTATATGGTTGTGTGGAGTGCCGATAATCATATACATTGTTATAGTCATATTTAATTTTAGTACAGTTTTCTTAGTGGTTATTGGGAGCTGTTTGTCGGTGGCCATTTTCAATAGTGGGGAACCTAAAGTTCAAAAGTTTTAGCCTTTAGAGACGAATGACTATCCTTACTGTGTTTTGTTACATTGGAGATGATGCAGCGGAAACGATTGGATGAGGATGAGGAAACCACTGCGATGAGGCCTATGTCCAGGAATGGATCTTACAGGTGCTCAATAAAAATAAAATAAGGAATACCATAAATTAGCAACTTTATTTTCAAAATTAGACTTAGATAATATCGGTTAGTCTTGAGACCGTTTCACTTACAAACTATAACAGGAATATTGTGCATTTTTATCATTTTCATATAATTATTATAATAGTACAATAATAGTTTTTCGTGTTTGCAGTACTTAATTTTTCGTTTAAAACATTTATACGCTCTGCGAATATTTATTTTTATCATTAACCTAACGAAACTCTAATCAACCTTCGAATTTCATTTGATGAAATTTCTACTTAATGTTAGAATTTGACAATATCTCAGCCGAGCACTAGCGGTCTTTAATAAAGCTGATATGTTTGGCAGATAGTTTAGCTAGACCTGCATCGTACTGGTTTAAAACCACAGTTGATGAAGAATACTGTGTTCAAAAAATATCGAAGTCTTCAGAAATGTCAAGCAGACCATAGGGAACTAGTTATTAGTCAGGTTTAACTGGCTTCTCAATACGCCGGATCCTCGGTTCTAGACTTGACATGTATTGCAAACCACCATACTATATTTTCTAGTAACAACACTGCAAGTGAGTAAGCATCTACGTACAAACATCGGATGGGATTATCTAAGACTGATCTATGAAGATTTGGCCTTGAAGAAGTGGAGAAATATCTTCACTTTCTGTATGAGTGTGGACCTCTAATTCAAACAAGAATCGGACACCTGGAAAGACAAGTTCTGGGAGTAAAGTGAGATCGGGGAGAAATCGTTCCCTCAAAGGTACTAGAGTTTGTAGAAAGCACAGGACTGGGGAACGATGAACTTTAAGCAAACCGGAGTATAAAAGATCTGTAGAGGTTATAGTGGAACTGAGCTCAGAAACCCAGACTCGAACGCATTGGCCGCGTATTCAAACAGTCCAGGTACACCTTCTAGGCCAGGTAAAGGAAAATCAACTATCGTATGCTGCTATGGTCAGTCAATCTATACTCACTAGAACGGAAAGACTTTGAAAAGTGGTAGGTGCACAGTTGAAACCAAATGGCATACTCATTACTGTAACAACCCAAATGCCAGTTTTATCTACATTAGAAGGCATGGAAGGTGGACTTTTTAACCTAGCTAGACTGAAGGAGCGCTGAGACCAAAATTGCATAAATAATGTACGTGGATGACTTAAGTTTTTTAGTGGAATGCCCAGCTGCTCTACCGAGGCTGATTAACTGGACTCAGCGAGTTATGTGGGAAATTCGGTCTTAAGATTAGCTTAAGTGAGATGAAAGGTACGGCCAACGGCCAAAGTAATGAGCCTCTACAAAAATGCACTGGCCAAGATTTTCTGAACCAAGTGGAGACATTACAGTATGTGATAAATGCAATAATGTCAAAATGCGACATCGACGCTGAAATAAATGTCAGGATTTCCGCTGCTTCAGCCGCTTTCTGAAACTTAGATCCAAGGTTTTCCACTCGCATGATATCAAGTTAGCAATAAAAAAACCTGTATAGTTGGCGATCGTACTGCAGGATACAGACAGAGCAGGCGCGACGGGGATGGGGTGCAAGGGAAGCGAGCAGAAGAGTATGTAACGACAAACACATATGTTTGCCGTTACGCGGTCTCGGGGTTGTCAAATTTCTCGAACGTTCAATAAGTGAACGTGCCTGAGACTGGAGGTGCAGTGGCCATATATGACGGACTTCAAGATTCTGCATATTTTGCTCTAAGTCACGGTTGACTGCCTGCGGTACAATGACTTGTAATCGTATTACGATTGTGGTAGGTAGCCTGCTCGCCTTGTTTTCTCAGGGACTCGGGGAATTGTGAATGAGGCAACTTATCGGGGCTGCGGAATGCAGGAAGAGACAGGGAAACATGTGATCCATACATGTCCAGAATTATGCACAAGTAGAGAGAAGATCACAAAAAATTACGCAGCAATATGGCGGATACACGCGAGACTTGTACTTCCAAATTCCACGCGAGCGTGGATTCTGAAAATAACATCTGGTGTGAGCTGACTGCAGGATATATAGCCAAGAAAGTATACACAGGGTCACTTACAAAGGCACATGGAGAGCCAAGTTCAAGTGTCAGACTACTGTGATAACAAATCCTAAACTCAATCATCGTCATTGTAGATATTTGTATTTTTGTTCGATATTTTTTCAATAAACTGTCTTTTTTTCAATTTCACACTGTCCTCATAATTTCAATACTATCAATAATTACGTTGTATATAAATAAATATACAAGGGGTGTTAGATCTTTAAGAGCACCGCGCGGAGTGAATGAAAAAATGAATGAAAATGGATGAATATAATTATTGTACCCTAACTATTGTGCGGAAATATAAAATTCGTGGTATACATTGCTTACGAAGCCAGTAGTCAAGCTAGTATGGTTAAGCTTCGTGCATAGGACTATGAAGTGTATTGTAGGGATTACTTTGTATGTGTGTTTCTTCCCTTTATTTGTAACAATTCCGTTTAGGTACTACTCATCTTCTTCTTCTTTCTTAAGCCTCGTAATCTGACAAACTGAGGTCTGAGGACCTCCCAAGCAGCTACGCCGATATGCTTGAATACCGCTACTTTCTTTGGAGCGGTGATTATTATAAATAAATCGACAGAGTAACAATCACATGCCTGCATCGCCAACTTATACACGAAATATTTTGAAAAAATAGTCATCGAAACCTCCAAAATCTTACGTATTCTCTGACTACGCTATGTAGAAGATTCTCAGTGGTTTCAAATGGTTTCGTTCTGAATGTTTCCGTGTAGCTTGGGCCTCATCGCCACTTTCGTCAACTCGGTCGGTTCAGCTCACGGAGCAGCTCCTATCCGGAAGCCTCCTCAAAGAGGGACAAACCTGGTGAAACCGTTGTGCTGCATATCTGGGAACGGTACCTCGGGCGGGGTCTGGCAATGTGTTCTCCCTAAGACGTGGGGGTAGTTATTGACCTGTTGTCGCCTATCTTTAGAAATGATTCGATGGCCACCCTCGGGACCTTGGGTGGCTTTCCGAGTAAAAGGCACCTCGGATCCACGATATTTCCGAGTGACGGAACGCTGCGTACATTAGAACAGATAGAGGTCGCGCAAGCGACTTCGAACCCGGGACCGAACGGGTGGATGGAGAAATCCGTCTAAAGGAAGTAAGGCTAGTCCGCTGGGTATAGCGTTGCTTGCTCAGCGACTCGCTATTAAGGCGTCTGTCTCTAACGGGCAGTGGCGGCACTTGATTTTGGATTGTATTGTCAACAGTTTCTTGTGTTCATCTCGGGGTGACACGTAACGATAAAGTTGAAACGCCTTGGGGTGGCGGGTTCGCCCGCAGTTTGATCTTAACTCTGTAGAAGATATTAGGGGTTTAATTATTCAATGTAGCTTGGATCGCAAGGCCAGCTTATTTGTGGAACTCAAACGCCTTATCGAAGAGGTGAACCGAATGAAATATTTCCCTCCGGGACTGAGCAGCGTCCTCTGCGAAAGCTGTGTTTTATCTGGCGTATTACCGGGGGTAATGGATGACATAGTTTCCTAAGAGAAAGGGATAGAAATTGATCTGATGTCATCTACTCGAACTGTAATTAGTTTTGAAGGAGAATTTTTTCAGGCAAACAGTGTATGTCAGTGCTTGCCATTGCTTTCGCTGTTTCAAGAAGGCTTCTGCTGAGCAGTGTCATAACTAGGTCAGTAGATTGTTATATCCCAAATTCTTTGTGACTAATCTCAGGGTAAAAAGACCACAAAGAAAGTGAATAAGATACATTTAATTTACCGTATGAAGTTTGTAACACTCGATGTTTCGGCGATGTTGCCGTTGTCTAGGGTAGACTGAAGTGCCATTAATCGTCATCCATTGTTCTGCGGGTATGCGGCAACCAGCTGTCGTTACTGCACAGATTGTAACGATGGAGGGATGGCGCGCGCAAATTTTGAACATCTGCACTTGACAATGGGCATTGAGAACATTTTAAGGAGAGGGTTCAACGTAGTAGAGAGTTTGAAACCGTCGTCTCTATTATAGTTCGGGGTTGTTCTTAATAGAGATGACGGTTTCAAACATCTTCACTTGATAACATCTATTTTAATCTCATTTATGTAGTTGACTTGCTTGGCTAGAAAAATCACTGGATTGCTTACTGGCTTCGTATAAACAATGCGATATCTCCCATTCAACCATTAAAAAAAAACTGACTTCATGGTGTTGGAAGACGACAGTGTGTAAACAGGTAAATATCTTTAAAATCGGGATTTCAGCTCATTTGATTTTTTTTTATACATTGTTTATTCTCTTATTTTTTAAGTCTTCTCTAATCACCCCTTGTTGTTGTTTTTATAATTTTACTTTTTAATATTACTTTTAAGCGTTTCTTTAAATGCTAATAGTGCTGATGGCATCAGCCGGTATGACTGGAGCGGTCGACGGTGTCACGTTTGACACCAAGAGCGGTATGTTATCCATAGATCTGCAAATCAAAATATCAGATTAGGTTAAAGTTTCAGACATTATGCTGACTGTTCACTAAATCCTTTGAAGTTTTGGGACAAGGGACAAGCCGGCTTTTAAAACGGGTTAATGGTCTAGTATACAGACTGATCGAAAATAAACGGTAAAACAGGGATAGGTGTATTTGGACCAAAGTTCAAACCTGCGAAGGCCCTGTGATCGACATCAACCGTCTTTCAGGCTGAAATTATTGCCAGGGGAACTTGTGGAAATGAAATAACACAAAATGCTTGCGCAGCGCTAGAATCAACATAAAGTCAGACAGTCAAGCAGCTCTAAAAGCTCTGAATAGTTTAATGTTTTCGAGGAACAATAAACTCTACAAGCCGCTGTTTTGCCGTAGAAATAGTAGACTGTAAATGGAATGTTCGTGGTATATCTCGAGGCTCAAGCATTGTGAATAAACAATATGATTCTTAATTTTCCAAATTATTAAACCTTTCATTGAGAGCCAATAACAAATCAGCAGCTAAAAATTGCGATACTTTCTCCCATTCTATCGACTGACCTGTATCTTCGATGTTCTCTAGCACTTTTCGAAGACTAATATTAAAGAAATAGCATCGGATTATAGAGCAATGGCTTTGTTTATTGATTTTGTAACCTGTTTGAAGTAACGCAAAATGCTCACCCCCATTCATCATTACCTATTCTTCAGTAGTAAGTTCAACTTTGTATTTCATACGAGCCAAACAAGTTTGTACTGCCGCTCGTTGCTCTAGCAGTTGTCTCATTGCTGTGCCAAGTCCCAACGAGTAGATGTATAAGCTCGTGGTTGGGAACATATGAGCAACTTGTATTTCTTTTCAATCTTGCTGCTGCTCGTGGAATTACGCAACGAAAACTACTAGCGAAATGAGAGCTGATGACAACTAATGAGTGAGGCAGGCGAGTCGACGAACAAATATCGACAAATAAATATCGGCGATACTGATATATTGAAAAAACCAAAATATCGCCGATATATCGGTATCGGTATCGGATGCATCCCTAGTAAGAAGCGTATAAGCGAAAAGTGATCGCCGCTAAGAAATATAAATATTTTT
>JAOPUG010000181.1:3322659-3333900 GCA_027564375.1 Micropterix facetella
CTATTTACATTATTTGTATGTGTTTTATTTCAATTTATAGTTGTAAGGGTCTAAATTGTACACCTCTAAAAAAACATGTTGGTTGCCATGTATGACTCGGGGCAAATGGAAACATTGTTTTTCTTATTGCTTATGTTTATAACCATTAAAAAATGTACCTTTTAAATATCTCCAACAAAAAACAACAAAATTACATAGCTTAATTGGTTTTTGTCGCTTTACTGTTACATACCTTGTACTGTTTGTTACCTTTCCAAAAATGTACCTTTTTCAAACTCTCCAAAAAAATCCTGCGAAATTGCATAGTAAACCTGACTACTACTTAGTATACTATAGTTCGGAATAAATATTTTGGTCTGTTTGTTTCAGATCAACATCATCATGCATCTCTTCATACAAGTGACGTGTTTCATCGTAGCTCTGAACGTCGCAGCGGCGTCGGCCCTACAAGGTCAATGCGCAACTGCTATTAATTTCAACAACAAGTACTACACGAAACAAACTCTCCTTAAAGGAATTCTAGGCGAGCCCAACGACTTATCAGTGCAGGACAAAACTGGCGATATATTCTTTACAAGGATCAACAATGACGGTGAAGACGAGGACAAATTGAGATTATTTGTCCTAAAGAGCGGGAAGGACAAAGCCGAAGAAATACAAGGACTTAAAGGATTGGGACAGTCTTCTACAGTCGATAATGATAATGATGTCGTTTACTTATCGAGCGATAGCGGCTTATACACATACAATAGAGATACGAATACTGCCGTTTTGCTAGCCGAAGAAGGCGGAGATATCATCCACATATACTATGCTAACAAAGCTATTTACATTGTTACGTGGCCTGATTACGAAGTTTTTAAAATGACCAAAAACGCTACGGAAAAAACGGCGATCGACATGGATTTGGTTTACGGAAATTTCCTTGTGGTCGACTCCAAAGAGAATTATTACTTCGTCGGAAAAACTAACTACATTTACGTAGCCCCGAAAGGCTACTCCGAAAAGATTAGACAGTGGGGAATCGCCAAAGAACCGAGCACTATCTTAGCCGTGGACCGCAAAGACAACGTCTTCGTAACCGGTGACGAAAAACTGTATAGAGTCACCGTCGACCGCAACATTCCGCAGTACATTGGAGACGTTGACGTCGTTCCCACTGCTATAGCGTTTGATAAATTCAACAACGTCATCATTGGACACAAAGGCGGCATCACGAAATATACCAGAATCGATTGCTAGAGAAGATAATTATCAAAAAGAGTTATGTGATAATAAAAATAATTTTGATTGCAGTTCTTTGTCTAGTTCTCCTTCTTCTCGAAGTGTGGTTATTTGCCGTAGTTTTCCCGAGGCATGTCTGTTGGTATAATATTTTGAATCATTAGTGATTTCATTTATTTATTTAACCTTTCATGTAACAACAGTTGTACCCCGCCACGCCTTGCTGTGGCTTTGTCCCGATGCCCGTTCTATTACGTTCAACAGATGGCGCTCTTATTGCCGTAATATATTTACTCTGTACATAGTGTGTTGCTTTTACGTCACACAGATGGCACAGTAAAAACATGGTTTTAGATCATAATGGTTCTGTGTAGTCTGGGCTTTGATGGCGGTTATGGCTTTGATCGGCCCAGCTCCCGGTCGAGGAGGCTCCTATCCAGGAGCCTCCTCGAAGAGGGACCAACCCGGTGAACCAGCTGTGCCGTGGATCTGGGGACGGTAACTCGGACTGATCTGGACAGCTGACACACGGGGCGGGCAAACCGGCCATGACTGACTAATACTTGGAGGAGTTCGAAATCGTAATGCGACCTAAGGAAGCGGGGGTAGGTAGGTAGGTACCTAAGGTTACCTATCCTTAGAAACGATTCGCTAGCCACCCGATCTCAGGTGGCAAGCCGAGCACAAAAGGACGCCACGAATCTGCAATAATTCCAGTTAGGAATTGCCGCTGCCTGAGGTAGAGGATCGCCCAAGCGACTTCTAACCTGGTAACAGACGGTGGACCGAAGAAATCTGATCGCATCTGGGAGTAAGGGCGCGAGTTGCTGCCCAGTGTGCGCAGCCACACTGGGCTTGAAAATTCCCAGTACCTCACGGTAGAAGTCGGACTCTTACGGGCTGAGGTCGAGCTCGGTAAGTAGATTTGCCTACATCCCCAATCTCTGTGTTTCGCCTCAGGGTGATATAGCAATAAAGTTCGCTGAAACGCCCCGGGGTGGACGGATCGCCCGTAGCAGATGACAAACAATCAATCAGTCATAACTGTGATGGCCGTTATATGTCAACCTGCTCAGCCCATCTCGCGGGGTAATCCCTATCCGGGAGCCTCCTCGAAGAGGGACCAACTTAGTGAACCCACTCTGCGGTGGATCCGGAGACGGAAACACGGGCTAATCTGGACAGCTGGCGCACGGATCGGGTAAACCGGCCGTGTTGTCACTGACTAATTCCCAGAGGAGTTTATAAGTGTATGCTACTTAAGAAAGCGGGGGTAAGTAGGTACCTCAAGCTGCTTAGCCTTAGAAATGATACGTGGGCCACCTGCTCTCAGCTCAAAGGACGCCCCGCACCCGCAATATTCCGGTAAGGAATGCCGCTTGCTTGAGGTAGAGGACCGCGCAAGCGACCTCGAACCTGCAACCAGACGGGTGGTCGGAGTAATCCTGACTAAATCTGGGAGTCAGGGGGTGAGGCTGCCCGCAGGGTAGCAATTCCTGTGCCTCGCCGTAAGGTGTTGTTCTCTGACGGGTAGTAGTGGAGCTTGGCACGTAGATTGTCTACATCCCACAAGTCTCTGTGTTTCGCCTCGGGGTGATATAGCGATGAAGTTCGCTGAAATACTCCGGGGTGGACGGGTTCGCACGTAGCAGTTGACATACAATAAATCTATCACGTGTGAGGATCCTAATGGTTCCGTGTAGCATGGACTATAATGGCCGCTATGTCAACTGGTCGGCTTAACTCGCGGGGCCTCCTCGAATGAGAGACCAACGAATGAGAGACAACTTATTATATAAAATTTCTTATTATAAAAATAATAAATATCGGCGAAGCTAAACTACCAGTGATGAAATAGAAAAGCTAGTAACCAAATTAAAAAATAGTCAATCTGCCGACATCAATCTGAGACAGATAAAATTCCAATATAGGTGATAAAAAAAACAATTGAGTTCCTCAAAAATCCTCTTGCACGGGTTATCATTGCTTCTATGGAAAATGGTGTATTTCCAGAAGATCTGAAACTGTCTAAAAAAATTATATTTATAAAAAGGGCCAAAAACTGAACTAGGCAATTATAGCCAATCTCAATCTTATCTACTTTTTCCAAAATATTAGAAACTGTAGTGAAAATTAGGCTTATAATGTTATTGATTCTATTGATTCTTATAAAGCAATAGAGAATTTGGTTACAGGCAAAAAATGTCGACCAATAAGGCGATCAAGGACTTCATATCATTTATTAGTGAAAAAATTCAATTCCTTAGTCATATTCTTCGATTTAACAAAGGCACTCGACTGTGTTAACTATGATATCTTACTCTACAAGCTAGAGCACTAAGGAGTTAGAGGTAATAGCTTAAGATGGATAAAGAATCAAATCAACTAGTAGAAATGACGCATTACACAAATGGAACTATACAGAAACACCAATCTATTCAATTAAAAAACCCAATTGGAGTTCCACATGGATCCATATTAGGACCCATTCCTTTTCTATACTATGTTAACGATTTGCCTAACAATTTCGATGACATAAAAATCACAATGTTTGCCGATGATACCAGTCTGATCTTAACAGATGTAAATATGGAAAACTTAACAATATCATACTTTCAATAAGCTAATTATCTTTCAATGAGCTAATAATCATACTTTCAATAAGCTAAGTTAATAATACTTTCAATAAGCTAGACAGGTAGTTTCATTCAAACAACTTTCTTCTTAACGCAACGAAAAGTAACTTTATAGTACTTTCAAATTCACAAAATTCCAATATGGGTACACAAGTAAACTTGAACATAAATAAAATCGTCATTCCTCAGACAAAATGCTTCAAATTCCTAGGAGTACACATTGACGGTAATTTGAAAGGGAATAGACACTGCGAGGAATTAGAGATTAAATTAAGTAGAGCTTGTTTTGCATTGTGAATAATTAGCAAAACATTGAGTTAATTTCAAACAAGTGGTATGTACTTTTTTTACTTTGAAGCGACATTAATTTATGCTATTGCGTCCTGGGAAACTGTTATGAATGTCATAAGGAACCCCTGTGTATTCTAGAAAAAAGAGCAATACGAATTATCGCCAAGGCTAAATGGAACGTAACATGTAGGGCCATTTTTAAACGATTAAAAATTATGATAATAACTTTACTTATATACACTTTTAGTGGATTTTTACACGAATAAAGAAAAACACATTAAATTTTCAGATTTTCATAATAAAAAGACCCAAAATCATCAAAACTATATCTTACCATGCGTAAGTTTGAACACTGCTAGGCAAGGCACCCAATTCTCAGGGACATATTATTTAAATCATTTACCACATCTTTACAAAAGCTTTTAAAATAATTTTTAATAAAAATAACATTTTATTCCACCATGGAATTTTTAAATGATGTAAAATAATGATATAAATTTTGCCATGGCTTTTACGATAAAGTGCTAAATGAAGTCTTTGTGGTTATGTACTCTCCATACAAAATATAATAGGATGTAGCTATTTGTTTGTATAAAAGTTTTTTCTTTAATGTTTCTAACAAGTAGTAAAATATAGTTTTAGATTATATAATTAAATTTGTTATAATTAGCGTAAAGTAGTATATGCTCTATGGGCAGTTATAATGTTGTAAATCGATATAAACAATAAAGAACTTTGAACTTTATACTTAAATTGATTATTCAAGATTATGACAATACTGAAATATACAAAACTTACAAGACTGTGGCCTCTATTGGAATGTGAATTCTAGATCTGGAATCCATATTTCAAAAAGAATTTAGACTTGTAGAGAAGGTCAGAGGAGGTTTACCGAGATATCTCGAGAAATAAAGAGTCTCGGATACGAGGAAAGCTGCATTCCTTAAAGCTGACAGCATTAAACGACATACGTAAAAGATAGAAACATAACAAATACTATATCATTTCTGCAACGGTATTAATGTAGACCAAATCTTCTCCTACTGTAAAGTAGTTATTCACGTGGACACTCTTTTAAACTCACCAAAAGTGACTTTTTTTTAACCTTGGGAAGTACTTCATCTGTATTCGCTTGGTCGACCAATGGAATAAGCTTTCAAGGGAGACAGTATTTGCTGACATTGTCAATAATTGTAAACACTTTGTTGATATTATATGTATCAATAAAAATAAAAAATATTATACTGCAGATATGAGAATCAGAGATTTGATTCTCACTCATAATGAAATAATAATATTTTCCCTCATCTAGTCAATTCTGATTTAAAAAATAAAACACACAGCTATGTTTTGACTCATGAGCTCAAACTTTCTTCACCTAGAGGCAATGCGGCAAGAAATTCGGCCTTGTGAGATTTTAATATAACACACGATTTGCATAATAATAACGTTAGGTACTATCAGTATTACTGTAAAAAAACTTATATCTTCACTCGTAGTTAGACTATTCTGCAACAATACGGCTGAACACGCGATTTACTGCATATGTTTTATTATTCAAAACATGCAATGTTTGGCCTCCGCGCCCAGGAGCTCAAACTTTTGTGTAGATATTTCTTAGGTATTTAAATTATTAATAAACTTTACGGTTTTATTTTCATTTAATAATTCTTTGTTGTAATGTGTTAGACTAAGAAACTTTATAGAAAGAAAATAAAACGTTACGCTAAATTAAAATGAAGGTATAATCGAAAAACAAAAATCCTGTTGGCATTTTATGTTTTACATTTAAGTAAGCAAACATAAAGGAACTCTATTGTGAATGATTGTTTTTATTAGCAATAACACGAAAAGAAACGATATACATCGGCAACTTTAACCCATCCCGTGATTGGTAATCCCTGACTTATCCAATATGGCTTAAAAACTTTTCCAATAAGTGTGTCTCGTGGTCAGATCTCCTCAAGGCCAAGCAAACCAGGATACACCTATCATCTATAGCAGCACGCAAATGGCTTAAAACCTATTCCAACAAATTTCTCTCGTCACCACGATTCCAAAAATACTAATATACGATAAGCTTGCTCTCCCTATTCGTCAAATCCTCTTCCAGGCCAAGTAAACTAGGATATACCTGTAGCAGCACTCAAATGGCTCAAAACCTATTCCAACAAGTTTCTCTCGTCACCACGATTCCAAAAATACCCATATTCGCTATGCTTGCTCTACCTATTGGACAGATCCTCCTCATGCCAAGTAAACCAGGATTCATCTGCAGTAGAACTTGCGGGACTTGGGTCGAATTTACAGCCATCTGGTGGTACTTAGGGGCACCCAGAGGGGCTGCATACCAAATTTGGTGAAGATCGGTCCACGGGAAGTCTTCGGACATACGGATAAACAAATAAACGCACAAATGCACAGACGCATAGCATGGATCATACTATATGGCCCGTCTTACTTAATACTACAGACGGGCCAAAAAACCATGTAACAGTTCTTATGGTTCTTTTTTTGTTGTTGTTGATATTATCAGGTTTTATGTCCTAATATGTGATGAATGAAAGTACTACAATTACTTACTAGAATTTTCATTAGAGTATAAAGTAGAAGAAAAAGTTATCATGTACGACGGCCATTCTGAAAGTTTCCGGAAGGAAGAGGAAAAAAATAAAATGAATAGCCAAACATGTCTTTATTATTTCTCTATATATTCTCAGTGAAGGTTAATACACTTTTTACGTATTAACCAATTTTAATAACATTTATTCCACTCGAAGTCGCTTGCGCAACCTCTGCCTATCTTAATAAGGCGCCTTTCCGTCACTCGGAAATATCGCGGATCCATGGCGTCCATTATTCCGAACGTCACCCGAGATCGGGTGGCCATCGGGTCGATAGGTAGGTACCTACTCCCGCGTCTTAAGGAACATTTGTTCCCAGTAGTGACCTCGGATACATGTTTTTCAAATTCTTGTGCAGCATTTTCTGGCGATGAAAATCGTTTAACATGGATTCTTAATTTTTGGGAAAAAGAAGAATTCACAAAGTGTCAATTCGGGACTGTATGGATGACTCATGAATTCTACGTTTTCTCCAAAAAATCAAAAATTCATTTATATGTCTGGCCGAGCAAAAGCTGGCATTGTCATGGAGCAAGATGGTGCAGCATTTATGGTTGCTCTTAGGGAGTTCATCAATAACTTCCGGCCAGCACATGGCCGTGTAATAATCAGGATTCAGGGTACGATTATTCTCAAAAGTAATAGTAGCCACGTGCCCAATTTTCGTAAAAAAAAGAAGCGGTCATCTGCTTAGGAGCATTTTACATGCACTATATACTTTGGTGGGTTAGGCTCATCTTCAAAAATTCAAATGGTCGATTGCTGTTTTGTTTCGGGATAGTAGCTGTAATTCCATGTATCTTTATCTGTTACTAGTTCCACGTCAAATTTGACGCCCCTGCGTTGAATCTGATACGCATGGCATTGCATCAAATAGCGCGTCCGTTTACTATGTTTCAGTCAAATTGTGTGGAATCTACGGCGAGCTCAGCTTCTCACAGCCAAATAGTTGTCTAGAATTGATTGTACTTCACCTATGCTTGAGGATGTCCGAATATCATATTAGGTTACGTGCCTGCCTGTTTCGATCATATGGTGCACAGTAACGGAATTATTGTTGACAGCGGTGGACGCGTAAAATTCGCTGGCGCACGAATTTCACGAAATTTACCAATAAAATTCATTGACAGGAACGCGTTTAAATTCTGCACATCGCCTATAAATTGTCATTTTGCTTGATGCTTCATTGCCAAAAGCACCGACGGTCCATTTGGTCGTTGACCGACGGTCAATTTGCCAAATCTAAACGGTTTTCGATGTAGGTACTTATGGTAAGCCCTAACAAAGTCTAGAAAATGAATTATGTAACAATTCGATAAGTGGTCTTGGAGTTAAGACTATACTCAGGCGAGCCCAGCGCCCCGAGGCGTTCCAACGAACGTTATCGTTATATCTTCCCGAGATGAAACGTACAGAATTTGAACATAATATACACACAATTCAACTACGCCACAGCCCGTCAGGGTCCTACTCTTTAAGGCAAGGCACTCTGAATTGCTACCCAGCGAGCAGATTCACACCCTGACTTACCAGATTAGGTCTGATTTCTCCATCTGCCCGTCTGGTCCCAGGCTCGAAGTCGCTTGCACAGCCTCTACCTACCGTAATAACGCAGCATTCCGTAATTCGGAAAGTTCGTGGACCCGTGGCGTCCTTTACTCTGAGAGCCACCCGAGTTCGGGTGGCCATCGCGTCATTTCTAAATATAGGTGATAATAGGTCGACACCTACCCCCGCGTCTTATGCAACATACGCTTCCAGACCCCTCCGGGTCTCAGTCGATTGACAACACGGCCGGTATTCCCGTCCCGTTCGTCAGGCGTGGACGGCTGCAGTTCCGTCCGAGATTCCGTCCCCAGATCCACCGCACAGCGAGTTCACCAGGTTGGTCCATCTTTGGGGAGGCTCCCGGGTAGGAGTTGCCCCGCGAGTTGACCCGGCGAAGTCGACATGACGACCGTTATATCCCAAGCTACACGGAAATGTTAGGAACCAAACGACAGTACATGATATTTTACAGAACATTAACAATTCGACAGAATGATTACAATTTTTTCGTCGACTAAAAGTAATTTTTGAATTTTTTCCCGAAAGTGTTACTTATGCTTATTCGCAGGAGGGCAGAATATTGAAAAAATGTATTATGTGAAAAATTTGTAGATTGATTAACACCCCGCATATTTATCAGGTAATTAATCGTCTCTTTTATAATATGCTTTTTGCACATTGCGTCTTTAAGACAAAATCTAATCCATTCTTATATATAAATTAATTTAATTACGCGCTATTATAGAATAGCAAAGGATTGCTTAAAAAAATCGTATGATTAAAGTGCTTATAAGGGCATATCAAGAATTGTGCCATCTTTTCAGAGTGTTTTATCAGGGAATCCGGTCGCGTTCGAGGCGTTTATTCCCCTCCCCCCTCCCTTCCCCTTGCTTCCCTGGCGGTATGAGTGCGACGTAAACCAGGGCTGGAAGGCTGTAATAACGCATTAGCGTCGAGCCCGCTAAGTGGTGTTCTTTGCTTTCGCAGTTTGCGCGCCGCGGCCACTCAGACGACTGCGTCAGGGGTCGTACATAGCTGAAATAACGGAGTCAATGCATACGTCCATATTACGGATAGGTATGTTCCAGGTCTCGTTAACCTGCGGCTCGTGGCCTACATGTGGTACTTGATGTCGAATAAATATATCTTTCTAGTCTTCCACTATAAGATAGCTATAGGTTCATGTGTTATTTCAATAAAATACTATACTAATCGCAGCAGGATTGTCTAGCAAAAAGCCAGCCGCTGAAGCAATAAGCATGTCCCGTTCGCCGGACTGAAGCGATTCTCGGATATGTGCTGAATATAGCGTGCTTTTCGTCACCTGGAGTAGTTGCCGACCATGTTGCGCCGCGCCCTGCATCGCTTTTGGCGATCATCGCAGATTTTGTGGCGTTTTTGCAATAAAAATCAACTTTTTGTTGCAGGGTAATTGTGCTTTAACTTCTTATTATCTTATCGATATTATTAAAAACCAACAATTTCATATGTGTCTTGTACGTATTAAAGCGTTAACAGTACTTAGCCCATATTGGAAGTTTCTGGATTCTGATAAAATAATACACGTATAATGTTTACATTGTATTTACTGTTTTTATTGTATTCTCCCTGACAATTTATCCAATTTTTCAATCACCGTTGGAAAAAGTAGTGGGCCCAGTCTTATTTAAAGGTCTTTTCAATTGGTTCTCGGAACTCTATTACCACCGCTTCTGGGGTCGTGAACCGTATACCTCGAAGTGTATCCTTAATTTTTGTCCAGACGGTATGGGGAACGGGCACGTTTGATTCCTAACGGTTTCATGTAGCTTGGGCTTTAATAGCCACAATGTCACCTTGGTCGGCTTAACTCGCGGGGTAGCTCCTATTCGGGAGCATTCTCGAAGAGGGACCAACCTGGTGACGCGCTGTGCGGTGGATCTGAGGACGCAACGTCGGGCGGAACTAGATGGCTGATGCACGAGACGGGAAAACTGACCGTGTTGTCAATGAGACCCGGAGGGGTTTGGGAACGTATGTTCCTTAATACGCGGGAGTAGTTGTCGACGTATCGACTCGATGGATCTCGAGTGACGTTCTGAGTAATGGAAGCCATAGATCCGCGATATTTCCGAGTGACGGAATGTCGCGTTATTACGATAAGTAGAGGTTGTGCAAGCGACTTCGAGCCTGGAACCAAACGGGTGGATGGAGAAATCCCTTTAATGTTAGTAGTTAGGGAGTGAGGCTGGCCTACCAGGCAGCTTCGCTGCCTGGTTTCTTACTATTAAGGCGTCGGTCTCTAACGGGCCGTGGCGTAGTTAGACATGTGGATTTGTTATCGTCAACGATAATGTTTTTTGAAAAGTCTTGGATGGCGGGTTAGCCTTTAATAATGATCCATAACTTATCCTCTATGGGGGATATGTTATCAGTTCCACGTTTGAGGTCTTTGAAAAAGCTGTTATCATCTTAGCGTAGTGGGCGGATGCTTTGTTGTGATGGTGACTACTCTGCTGCGAGGACGCTTTTCACGAACTTTTTCTAAAACGTTGGGCAATTTTTTCGTTGGTTTTTAAGTGAAATTTTCATGTCTTGCTAAACGAAGAAGCAACCATCATTATACCAGTACTTTGACCTTTCTTGACTTCGTCCTTGGAAGACTTTATTTCATGTTAACCATACAATCAGCTTTCGTCTCCTATTACAATATCGTATACTGCTAATGATTTCCCTCCGTCGTATTTTTTAAAATCATTTTATGAGACCACTCTACACGCTGTCGTTTTTGAACTTCCGTTAAGTCAAGCAATATCCATCTCGAACAAAGCTTCCGAACATTCAGGTGTACATGCAAAATATTTTATGCTTGGCTCATGCCAATATTCAATGTTGTAAGAATTTGCTGACATGTATTTTTTTTATTCGATTGAATCAAT
>JAOPUG010000181.1:3473614-3484164 GCA_027564375.1 Micropterix facetella
ATGCCCGAAATCATGTTTAAACACTATTAGCATAAAATTCTCTTTTAAATAAAGCCAACCCCATAGCTATTTACATTTTTTTTATGTGTTTTATTTCAATTTATAGTTGTAAGAGTCTAAATTGTACACCTCTAAAAAAACAACCTTTATAATATTCAACAATCTATTGACGTTTTCCCTACTTTCTGTAAAGAGCCAGATAGAAACCGATTTTTTAAACTTATTTAGGGTTCCAATGCGTTTAACAGCATCGGGCAGGTATATAGTTGTACATTCTCAGGGCTATGAATTTGAAATTTATCTGGCCAAATGTTGTACAAATTCTTGGCACTATCATGTCGTCATTTCTTTGCAGTTCTGGTGACTCTCACTCGTTGCGCATTAATAAGAGGCGTCTTGGATTGTGATTGTATCAAAGCTATCTTAATATACAGCAGTCTTGGCTCCAAAATTTTGCATTCTTTATATAACTTGCCTGTTGGATATCGATACGGTTTACTCTCGATCATTTTTAGTATACACTTTAAGTGGATATGCAGCCATACAAACCTATACATTAAATTAATTAGAATTAGACAGGAAGGTATCTAGACTAAATAGTATTCGAACGGATAATAATGTTGTCAATTTGTGTTTTAACCCTGATAATATGATACATTGTATAACAGCAAATCCTGTGTTGACCGCCTCAGAACTCAGAACTCAACACATATCCAAAATCTGACTAAATCCTCGGGAACATTGTGCCACCCAGCTACTTCCAATATGTAATTATCAAAGAAAAAAGTCAACTTAGGTTACTTTATACAAAAATAATCAAAATAATCACATAATACAATAAAAAGTGTCAAAACAAATTTAAAAAAGTCGCAGTTTATATATTATGGTCCGATCTATGCTATGTTATACATTATAATCTCCATATTTTACGTTGTTGTAAAATTCATAAAATTATTTTTTTAAATAAAACAAAATGTCAGCAATAGTACCTCGGTTGATAGAGTACTCCATTGTGTAGAAGGCTGCTCGCTCCTCATACGCGGTGAGACCTAGCATGTCTTGATGGTTGAGTTGCCGTAAAAAGCGCTTCTGAACAACGTCAATCCTTCTAGTGTTGACATCATGATGCAGTGAACAGATAACGTTGCCTAATTCTAAAACACTGCTGACATGCGCGAAGTAAATGAGCTTAGTAACATTAAAATTGACGTATTGTCTGCATGATCTACATACATAGAAATCCAAGCATTTTGTAGGATTGCTTCGATGTGTTTTGGTCATATTCTCGAGCAGTATCTCTAAATCATAGATAGAGGCTTTGGTGGTGGGGGCATTACATCGTTATATTATAAATGCGAAATAAGACAGTTCTTCAGAAAATCAATTGAGATGTAACATTTCAAGCTCGCTTACGCCGCCATACTCCCCTCTCAATCCATCCTTTAGATAATTATTATATATTTTTCCGCGAGGGATGACGTCACAGCGTGATGTCTTTACCGAACGATTACCTACCTACAATTTTTCCCGTGCTGTGACGTCATCAGAGGCAATATTCTTGAAGGACGCTTCTAAAAATAATATGCCGTAAGGGGGCGATTTCTGGGCGAAATGGAGTTTATGCCATTTTTACTAGAACATTTACTTTCTAAAATTCTGAAAAAAAATATAAGCAAACATATGAACAGTGGTTTCGTGATCAATAATAGTCACGATCGTAAAATTTTATATTAGCATTAAAAAATATGTAAATTATTAAATTCATATAGAAAAAGGAGAACTAAAATTTGACCTAATTATAGAAGTTTTAAAAGAAATAATTGGAATCGAAGAATATGAAGACCTCGAGAGATGTATACGAGGTGCGACAATAAAGAATCAATAACATTAATAATTAGAAAACTACTTGTAAATGCTCTAATATTGTCTATAATGGACTATGGCGACTGTCTGTACGTATGGCCCCTGTATGTATAGGAAGACTGAGCGGAGACTCCAGAGATTGTAAAATGCCTGCAAAATCATGTCAACATAATCTATTTATGGGGACAATTTGTATGACAGGTACCACAACCGTATGTCGTACATACCTCCAAATTAACTGAGTTCTACTCATTGCCCATAAATAACGATTGACGAAAGAAAAATTTAAAATGTAAGTATTTTACTCGTGTTAACGTGCATAGTAACATTTTAACGCATGATTGAATCGGCCCCAGAAATCGCCCCCGTAACAGCTGGTATGTTATATATTTTAATAACGATAGCGTTTTTGGGCGGTTGGTCGGCGATAGGCATAGAGGCATAACGACGGAATTCCTTCCTAAACCCGAGATTATCGTCGCGTGCTTCAACACTATTCGAGACCAAATCTAGCGGTTCTACCAAATTGTTTACTGGCGGCAGCAGTTTGTGTGTTTCATCCGTAGAAGTTGTTTTTTCCACTTTTGGAGACTGACGAGCTATGTCTCGTCCGTAGAAGTTGATTTTTCCCACTTTTGGATACTAACAAGCTGTGTCTCGTCCGTAGAAGTTGATTTTTCCTACTTTTAGAGACTGACAAGCTGCGTCTCGTCCGTAGAAGTTGATTTTTCCTACTTTTAGAGACTGACAAGCTGTGTCTCGTCCGTAGAAGTTGATGTTTACCACTTTTGGAGACTGACACACTTGTCAGTTTCCGATCGCTATAGCGCGCGTAAAAATGGCGCAACTTCACGTAACTCGCGCCATTTTTTCGATCATTCCCCATGAATTGGATGCTACATTTGTATATATTATCCGAAAAAAAAACTAAATTTTCGCTTCTCATTTTTTCGTTCGTCAACTCCCAAGCGCCTATAATTACCTCTCCCTACCCGCCCATTTTTGAGGGGGTGGTTGTGCAGGATGGATACGTCACAGACGCGCACACTGTGTCATTCCGTATAGCCCAATAAAATAAATAATTAAATTATTCACTTTTAAAATCATATTTCGTAGCAGTGAATCGTTTTTTGACGTTTTAAATTACGTTCTTTCTATGTTCATATAAATAAAAACATCCACCGCAATTCAGGTTCTACAATAAGAAAAAATACGTTTTTTATATACGTTGAAACATTTTAGGAGACTGCCAAAAAAGATCAAATATGTAAATATATATTATAAAAATTCAAATAACAGTACTAACCATACTACAAATTATATTATATATTTGAAAACTTTTAATATTCAAAAATTGATTTTAAAAATACCTCTAGCTTGTTTTTAAAGCTATTTTGTGATACTTGAAATATTAATTATATCGGAGTCTGTCGTCAACAGCGTATTCAGGTGTCGAAAAGTTCTTGTTACCAACACCATACGCCTGGTATTTCTGCGGAAGGATGACTCCAGGAATAGTTCGTGTGATCTAGCACGAATGTAGTTATTCGGCACGAAGAAACAAATTTGGGCTTTTTTTACGGATTATCCAGTATATTATTCAATATCTTATGAATGTGCATGATTGAGTGCATCTCTCTTCTTTGTTGGGGAGAACTGTACTAAACTATACCTCGAAGAAAATTGCTTGAATGTAAGACTGGATAGTATGTAACCGTATTGCTCGTAGTACAGGAACCTTAGAAAATGGTTTTGTACTTTTTCTAGCATCGGTGTGTACGTCTCCTCGTGAGGATTCCAAATGGCATGATTGACTTCCATTCTGCTCCTCAATATCATATTCATGTTCCATACGCTGGAATGGATTTCGTCCAGCTGGGCTAGAACACACTGTGCGGCGCTTGTGAGGTTGGGGTGATGAGGGGTAGATTTATGTATATGTACACGTTATCATGTTTATCAGGACGTAAATAGATTGTGTCCGCCTCGACTTACAGCGGCCGTGTGTTCACCGCATGGAAGAACAATCGCTTCGCTTGCAGGCGGGACTAAAACACACTGGTTTTCAAAAAAATAAAACAAAAAAATAAATAAATATGTGCTAATAGGATACACTTAAAAAAAATGTTATAATTTACATTCATGTTATAATTCGACTATTTTTAAACGCTCCCACATGATTCATTTCGTAACACGGTTTAATTTCGTAATTTCGTAATTAACGAGAGGGGGTACAAGCGGTCAAAACAACACATGGCATTATCAAAATAAAAGTCGTAATTGCTAATGTTTCCGCTATGAATATTATACGAATAGTTAGATGAAGGTCTAAAGTGTCTAATGTTTATAGTTTTATTTTAAAATTTTCTTACCTTATGAGCAATGCACGGATAAATATTGATAAAAATAAACCAAAATGGCCTTAAAGATTTTTAGATTACGATTTAAAAAAAAACATAAATACTCATAAATACTCGTAACAGAGTGAAACATCTTGCAGATTTGATTAGTTTTTCAGTAAAATTAAAGAAAATTCATTAAAATAGAAAGAAATTAATCGAAAAATAGGGTTACAAATTTAGTGAAAATCTTGTATACCGACTATAAAATGGTTTCAATTAACTTGAACCATTCTTCGACTTATTGACTTAGAGATTAAAATGGTTACGTTTGGCGAAAATATTTTTAGATGAGATTTTAAAAATAACATAACCCTGTGTCATTTTCTAGGACAGTAAATGAATGAGTCCTCTAACAGAGTAAAAAATTGCAGATTTTATTGGTTTTTCAGTAAAATTAAGCTAAAGAGGAAGAAATTAATCGAGAGAAAAAAAGGTTCAATTTTAGTGAAACTCTTGTATACTCTGAAAGAGTTTCAATTAATTTTAACTATTCTTCGACTTATTGATTTGAGATTTAATATGGTTATGTTTGGCGAAAAATGTTCAAATGGTGGTAAGAATGTGACATCAAGAATAACATTTTTGAAAGTTTTCACAGTATTTCATCCTATATTTAGGAGTTTTTACAAAATGAGATTTTAATCAAAGTACACTTAACCTGCAAATGTGAGACTACAAAGTTATGTTTTTGGGATTTATTTACTGGTGCCAATAATACGTTTGGCATCATTTTACTCAAATTTTAAATACTATTATTTGATAGCGTCTTAGTATGTTGTTAATCCTGCATTCTTCTTCTTCTTTTCGGTCGGCCCCACTTTGGGCCGACCAAAAAGACTTTTTTTTAGTTTTAAGATTTTAATGACTATCAACATACTCAGAGAATCAAAGTAGTCTCGAAGAAATAACTTATTTATAATAACTAAAATGAATCCCATTCAGTGCTATAGATACATTTTAGAAAAAATTGAAAATTGCCAAGGCTGAATTAAAAATTTTGGTCTCTTTTAAAAAAAAAATAACATTTCCAAACTCTAGTGTTTGACTGGAAATTGAACGGCACCTGAGACATTATGAGGAAGTAGATAATTCCTCATTAACAATCCAGAAGTGCAACTGTATTTTGTGGAAGAAACATCAACCTACACCTGTAGATCTGACTTCTAAGATGCTACGTAATGTCGGTATTATCTATTTACAAAACCTTTCTCAATAATCGTAAAAGTTTCAGATTGGATTCTGGAGGGCGATTTGGTCTCTAAGCAGTATCAATTACCTGAAAGTCTCGGATGTACAGCTCTCTGTCCAGATATAACTCTTTATTCCCTATCTCGGAATATGGCCCTTATTGTAGAATTAACTGTTCCATAAGAATCAAAAATCCCAAAAGACCACAAATTGAAATTAAATAAATAACCTGAACTCGCAAATGCCGTCACCCGGAACGGCTTCACTGTTCACCGTAACGCGGTGGAAGTTGGCGCTCGTAGCCTCCCAGCCAAATCTCTGTTTCATCTATTAAGAATCAGGTCTCTTTAGGAAAATAATTAACTCCTCCCTAGAAAAAAATATATAAAACCATGATTTCCGCATCTTAAATTATATGGCTTCGAAGGGGGGAGTGAATGGGTCGTAAGGTGTATGCTCACATGTGGCAAGACAGCTGTCCTAAACCTACCACAGCCGGTCATAATTCCGGAGTCCACCGCTCATCCACCAGAAGTGTAGCATTAGTAATATGATGAACCCGACTCTGGTTGGTGAATTCTATGGCAGCCCACCTTATATTTACTTTATTTATTTATTTATTTATTTATTTATTCATGGGATGGAAAGTTGAACACTTACAGACAATTAAGGCCTTCAAAATGCGGGTTCATCGGAAGATATTACGTATGAGCTATGTTGACAGTCAACCAGAAGCAGACAGGAATGAAAGCATTTGAGCAAGGACATAGAAATATTGAGGACAGTAAAGATCAGCAAACAACAGATGCAACATTTACGAAGAATGCCCTTTTGCAACTTCTTTTATATATATATAAATTTATTTTTAAAAAATGTAACAATCCATATTCTTTGAAAATATAAATAGGATAAAGTTAAATAATAATAAAAAAAAAAATCTGATAATTCAAGGCAAAATAGCCGGAAGAAGAAGTTGGAGACAAAGAAGAACATCTCGGCTCCGTAATTTACAGGAATGGTTTCAGAAATCAACGGCATCCTTGTTTCGATCAGCGTCCAAAAGTGTTGTGATGGCCAACATTCGGTAGCAGACATGGCACCTGAAGAAGAAGAATATTTGCTAATTTTCAGGGCCATCATAATATTGGAAAGTTACATTTATATATATTTTTTTTTACTTGTCCGAACATCCAGTGTGTGTAGGGCGGGCGGACACGGCTCGCGATAAACTCTCCTGTTGCATTGCTTTATTTAGTCTACCGGTGACTGGCTGTCCACTCTCACTAACCCCGTATGAGCGTGAGCGATTGGCGCCCGGGAAATCGGTTATATTAAAACATTTTCTGTACGTCCTGAGTGATGCGTTGTGGTCGTACCATATTTCTGGCACCGGTTTTCATCTGTCGAGCCCTCCGCTGGCGCCAAAAGAGGAACAAACCCTTGACGAGGCATAAACTTCACAGCATGGTATTTATAGCTCGACTGAGATAAAAGAAGCCCTTCATATAGTGGCACGGGGTTAGCCGATTGGCCGAAAGCACCCCCACACTGGTACCTTCGATCGCCCCATTGAATGAAAGTGACAGTGGCTTAGTACAGAGCGAGACAATGAATCCGCTGACTGCCTGGAAAGTGCTTGGGCAAACAAGTGAAAATTATATTGCTGAATGAGACAAATTTTAATTTGTTTCACTCCAATCAAAATTCCCTTTTGTATTAATATTATTGTAGGTATTATTAGATAGTAAATGATTTGTAAGCTTACAAAAAGTAATTATGATTTTTTATAATAACCTTTTAAAAACATTTTAAACAAAGGTTGAAATACAGTGTGTATTGCATACACTGTTTCCCACTTTACTTTTGGGCATTTCTTATTTGTGAAAGCATTATATAAATTTGTGAATGAGATTAGGAATTCATAGTTAGCAGCGTCGGGATCATGTTAAATAGCGATATAAATATCCATCGAATTCACTCCGATCTCGGTCTCTGATAGGATGGACCCAGATTGTAGGGCAATATGATCCAAAACGACTTTTTGTAGTACCAACTGTTCATTAGACTTTAAACCAACATTTCGAAAGCAACAAATTTCACCATATTCTATTTAGCGCATAGTCACTAGATAGTCAGCTTAAACATTAAAAATATATACCATGTATTTATGGTGGGCAGCGATACCGAAGCTCCAGTCCAGTCTTCGAGTACTGTATATTGAGTAAGCCAAAACTTACCCTGCGCTGGTGCCATACCACTCCTCAATTCCAAACATGGAAGGTTTTCTTTAGCATGGTCAACTTGTAGGTCATATTATAAATAATAACTAAATAAATACAAACGGAGCTGCCATGGAATTCACTAACCAAAATCAGGCCTGTCATTTACTATTATTACACTTCTGGGGGGTGATGAGCGGAGGAATCCGGACTAATGACTGGCTGTGGTAGGTTTAGGACAGCTGTTTTGCCACATGTGAGCATGAACCTTCCCACCCATTCACTACCCTTTCGAAGTCATAAAATTTGAGATGCGGAAATCGCCGTTTTAGATATTTTTCTAGGAAGGAGTTCAGTTATTTTCCTGGAGAGACCAAGATCCTTAGAGATTTGGTTGGGAGGCCACGAGTGCCAACTTCCACTGCGTAAAGCATTTGCGGGATCATGATATTTATTTAATTTTTTACTATCTTTTAGGATATTTGATTCCCACGGGGCGGTTAATTCTACAATAAAGGCCATCTTCCAAGATAGGGAGTAAAGAGTTATTATGTCTGGCCGGAGGGCTGTGGATCTGAGACTTTCAGGGAATTGATGCTGCTTATAGACCGAATCAATCTTCAGAATCCAATCCGAATCTTTCGCAATTATTGAGAAAGGTTTTGTAGTGGAATGTTTTTTGCCTTTAGAGTCCATTCCGCACAAACTGTATTGGTGGTTTGGAGGGTACTGTAAGGCCCTTGTTGGCACGAGCCACTGAAAGGCTAATTACATCGCGAATAATATCAAGAACGTTGTCATGGCGGTAAGTATGCTGTCCTTGATCTAAAACTGCCGTGCAGCCAGCTAAAATATGTCAAGCTGCGCGAGGGAAGGGTGTATTTCTACAAATTGGACACGAAGCGAGCATGGTTACTGGGATCTGGGAGGAATGCAAAAGTCTCCAACTGTTGTCCAGTCATTCTGGCATTGAAGGCCAACAGCTTGAGCCATACTGTTGAAGTCGTAATCTCCACGCAAGAGGGACTTCTTTAGAGATCCACATCGGTCATGGTTGTACTGCTCGTACACCAGATCAGTGCCATTCTGGCTGATTACAGAAAGAATTTTTTTGTGGAAATCAACACGAGCTTGTAGATCATTTGATTCACTACGGCCACTTACTGCATGCTCGTTATTGCCGGTTCCTTAGAATTGGACAGAATCGATGTTTTGGTTATTCTAGAGTTGGCATAAAGCAGAGAGGGTAGTTATAGAGTTAGCATAAAGTGGTGTTTGGATCTGAAGAGAGTGGGTTAACCGGTTTAGCTAAGGACAATGAAGTTTAAACTAGATGTCATCGGCGCATCCAGATGAGACAGTTAGGTTTTGTTGAAATTATAAATGAGAAATGGCCATGACAGATGAGAAGTTACATAGTTGTCATAGATCCAAGCCTTTCTAGGGCCAGAAATGAGCAAGGCACCTATTTTTGCCAGGCATCCTACAGCTTAAGCTGATTTGCCAATGTCAAATTGCATATATGAACAATGTCAATCACTGGATTCAAGGATATTGTCCAATCGGTTTTTGAACTGGTTCACATTCACCGATTCAATTGTTTCTTGCGGTAGGTGATCGTCCACAACTCGAATCAAGGTAAAAATTAAATGCTTTCGAGGATTTGTGTAAAACGTTGTCTTAGCCTGTTTTAATGTGTCCACAAAAATTGGTATATTAACACTAAGGTGGAGCATGTAGCGCGGTCATTGCAGGTGCAATGTGCGCGGTCATTGCAGGTGCAATGTCTTCATAGAACCTTATTCTCCATACCTTCGCCTGTCCTGTAGTGTGAGCGGTTTCAATGCTGAAAGTCTTCTTGTCATCCATATGCCTCAATTACCTTGAGACTTTAGTAAAATGTCTCTGCACTCCTTTCATCAACTGAATATCCTTGACGAAATACAAATTCCAAATTTGGAAACCATATTCTAACAATGACCACATGTGTGTCTAGTAGATCTTCAGCATTAAATTTCTAAAGGCTTTTTAATTGAACTTATTAAGCTGTAGGCTCTTTTATTTATGAGGTTCAGATATGTGGTTACCATTTCAGATCACTGGAACGATGACAGTCACACTGGCGTCCTTTTGCATTAGTGCAATTTTGAATCCGGTTCCATCCAGTGTAGGTATTTTAGGATTGCGTTTCTCGATTTGAAGGACTGTGCACTTGCAGACATTCAAATCTAGTGGTAAATCATATGTCCAAATCATTATTCTTTCAATGTGAATTTGACCAGATTGTAATCATGAAACATCGAAGAATAATTTAGTATCGACCGCTTAGATGCTAAATTACTAAACAGTTTATTCGTCGTAAAATTACAGAATCTACGTAACTCAACAAAACAACTTAGTTGTTGCAGCAATTGAGTGTATGTTTGAATTTTTTATGCTCTATAGAATGGCATGTAGGTTTTCCATTTTAAGACCTTGACCCAGCAGGTGCCTTGATGTCTACCCTCTTAATCATATATTCAGTTCTGGCTATATATTTCTCCACCATTTTACCTAATTACAATGTGTATTGTTTGAATTTTTCTACTGTGAATAGAAGATATAACCATATTAAATGCGGTTCTGAGATAATAAAATAGAGTACAGAGTATATTAATTTAATCAAAATGACTTCATAGCATGAATCTTATACATTACGCACACATTCGAAAATTTAAAACTTTGTTTTAATACAGAAAATAAATATTCCACAATACTGAAGCAGACTAATTAGTAGTAGTAGTAGTAAAATGAGCGGGGGGTGGCTCCAGCCCTTGTTGTCACCTGGATCTATAAGATCTTTTGTAACTACCCACTGGTTGGTTGAGTCAGTGGTCTG
>JAOPUG010000181.1:3554779-3567722 GCA_027564375.1 Micropterix facetella
ACTGCCATACCCCAGACCAGTGCCATTCTGGCTAATTCCAGCAAGAAACTTTTTGTAGAAGTCTACGCGGGCCTGTAGATCCTTTGGTTCACTACGGCCACTAGCTGCGTGCTTGTTATTGCCGGATCCTTAGAATTGGACAAAATTTCACTTCGTTATGTATAAGTCCGTAGCATTCCGAAAGTATCTTATAGATCCCGATCGAGTCTCGTCGCTTTCTCCATTCCTCCAATGTTGTGAGTCGTAGGGTTGTAGTTTCTCCTCATAACTTGACTGTCTTAGCATCTGTAGTAGCTTTGTGAAGCATCTCTGCTTTCTCTCAAGCGGATCGATGTTCTTTATAAAATAAGGGTTCCTGACCGCATAGCCAAATTTGAGTATCATGTGAACATAGCACTTTTACAGGTTTCAATTGGTAGTTTCAGTCCACTATGGTAAGGGGAAAATACTGGTCAAATACTTTTCCTTCAGTCTTTTAGGAATCTTCGTTTTCAGCACTTATGGTCCCACCAACTATTGCTATCTATCAGTTTCTAGTGTATATCAATCAGACCTCATAATCTCCACTTCATTGTGTATAAGACTAACGATAGTGATAACAGATGGAAACTCACATGTTGAAAAAGAATGGTCATGGCTGTCTGCGTAATAAAAATATCCATCTATGAACATCCGGCAGCATATCTAAGATTCTGATCCAAAGATGTAGAGATATTGGTCACACAGTTCACCTGCGTTTCATCGATTTTGATATGGCTTTCCTTAGACTCAAGTCACAACAAGATGGTCGAAATTCTCCAACAAGTAAGCATAGATGACACAGACTTGAGTATCATCGCCAATTTCTACCGGAACCAAAGCACATCAAAGTTGGCCAGAATATTTCTGAAGAGGTGGAGATAAAGCATGGAGTCAGACAAGTGTTGCATAAAACTCCTCTACTTTTCAATAAGAAAGCACTACATAAATCTGGAAGAGGAGTCAAAGTAAACGCCGTAAACATCAGCAATATAATATATGCAGATGATGCTGTAGCGTTGAAGAACTCCTATGATGCTTACTGACGATCTGCCCTATGGTCTTTTGTTGTAGCTATTCGCTATCGACTATGTACTCAAATCCGTATGATGTAAGGACAGACAACTGTCAAAATATAACAGGCACAGAATCGGTCCTGTTGAAGAGAGTCTGCGTTCAGTGGACGGATCGCTACTTAATAAAACTACCCGATTGGTCGAAGCATTCGCTTTCCACAGTGAAAATCATTAGTATTTGGAAGCGTATTGCACTGAATGCAGGCATAAACACTTTAGCTGTCATCGCATCGCTGTCATTCGATAAAAATGGAATTTCTTTCGTAATATTCATGGTTGAGGAACGTTTTGGTGATTTAATCTAATACCTTTAAATCGAATCCAATTTATTTTCACGATTTTTCATATCAGTTGATAGTGACATGATATCCGGAAATTGGACGGCTTGAAACAGACTTCTATCTCTTTCTTTCTTATGATGAACGAGTAGAGCGCTGTCTTATTCTCACTTTGTATAAAATACTGGCGGAACGATAACGCATTTGATTATATCATACCATTTTGGTCTTAGCGAATAGTACCGATACATCATATGGCAGAATATTACAAGAGTGTGGACAAATTTGGGTCGAAGCTGAACACTGTGAAGACCATGTACATGATGGTAATGTGCCGTAAACACTCGCTTACGGAGTTTGACTGGAGATAAATAACATTATTTACCTTGGCTGTAATTTGAACGACGACCAGGATTGAGCAAGGAGATAAAAGCCCAAAAGTGTATTATTTAAGAAGAAAAAGTATTTTGCGAAAGAACTAAACCTGAAGATCAAACTTCTAAGATGCTAAGTATTCTCTATATTATTATATGGATGAAAAGCTGGACAGCAACAGATACGCGAAGCCTTTCTTCGAAATGTCAATCTATCGAAGCATACTATGTATAAACCGTGTTGAGTCAAAATGAAGATGTCTTAAAGAATTTGAGCAAGAATATAGAAATATCGTGGTCATTAAAGATCAGAAAACTCGAATACTTCGCTCATATCATGCGTCTCCATCCTGAAAGATACAACGTTATGGATCTGATAATTCGTGTATGATTTCTGAAACCAAAAATTACAAGACTGTCATGGATTCCATACTCAAACCCTCCAAA
This sequence comes from Micropterix facetella, assembly GCA_027564375.1. Lineage (NCBI taxonomy): Eukaryota > Metazoa > Arthropoda > Insecta > Lepidoptera > Micropterigidae > Micropterix > Micropterix facetella. The sequence continues at coordinate 3,556,973 of JAOPUG010000181.1, forward strand.
AAGTCATTCAAGCTAATGGAGAATATCATACTTATTAAATAATCAACAATATGCCCATCCTAGTTCATTTATAACTTTTAAGAAGCATGAAAAGCATTTAAAAATTTTATTACAGGTGTTCGCATTAATTTGCATAGTACTGTATGCCATGCTACAGAGACAGACAGACTAACAGACATCAATCTTATTTAGCCTGTGTGTTTCCTCCTAGTATTGCAATTATTAGTCTTATTTATGTCTGGTATCCGCATCGAGCTTGCGGTCTACATTCATTATATGCTTTTCATTATTTAATATATTTTCATCTCATTTAAATTTCTACAACTTCTCTGTGATTTAACCATTACTAATTGATCACAAAACAACGCTATAGCATGCCAATGATTGTTATTGAAACGGGAGTTGCTCATATTGATTATATTTGCGCTCAAAACTAACTCAACCACTTTTCATCATAATGACTTCATCATTTGCTACCGGCGAGTTGCAGGACTGAAAAAGAGCTGTCGTTACTCCCATTTATAAGAAAGGTAACAAGCGAGACCACTTTAGCTAATCGGCCCATCAGCCTAACAACTGTCATTAGTAAAGTTATGGAGCGGATTATCACCTGCAAATTGAGGGCATTTTTACTTGAAAATAAAATAATTAGCAAGAAACAGCACAGGTTTACTCCTGGTCGCTCTACAGGCTCCAATCGGAATAGACCAAGGAATTCAACGATCGAACAAATAGACCAAGGAATTTGAGGATCATCAAGCATTTGACATTATTTATCTGGACTTTGAAAAAGCAAAGTCGAGAGTGTTTAAGTGGAATGTGTTAAAAGTGGAATGGCTCAAAGATCAGTCCTCAGTCTGGTACTCTTCTTGCTGTACACTCCCAATTTAGAATTCTCTAATACGTCAACAACAATCCTTTATGCCGATAACACCAAATTCTTCAATAATTCTCTTCTGAAAACTGAAAACCAGGACGACCTCGAATAAATCAAGGCGTGGATTGAAGAATGGCTCATTCAATTAAACAAGGAAAATAGTGCAGTAATGCATGTGGGGCGGAACAATCCTCTTGTCCGATATATGCTAGATGGCATCGACCTAAAAATTGTAAATTCACAGAAGGACATTGGAGTTACAATAGACAACGACCTAAAATGGAACAGCCTATAATAACTATTTTTAAATAATAGGAAAAGAGATATATGTACATCGGCAACTTTGGCCCGTCCTATGATTGGTAACCCCTGACTTATCGAAAATGGTTTCAAACCTATTCCAACAAGTTTCTTTCGTGACCACGATTCCAAAAATACCCATATACGCTATGCTTACTTTACCTATTGGTCAGATCCTCCTCCAGGCTAATATATTGATCAATATCAGATCTTATCAAACAATATGATAAGGGAGTACCGCAAGGTCAATGCCTCCAATGAGGGTATTTTTTAACATGATCTCGCGTCTTGCCATTCATCAAAGAAAGTCAAAAAGATCTTCACACAGAATCAAATTACTGTGCTCGAATAACCCGGAAACTCCCCTGACCTCAACCCGATCGAAAACCTCTGGGCCATTTACAAATAACGGCTCTCTAAGATGGATTTTACAACGAAAACAAAAATGATCTCGACAATAATTCGAGTCTGGTTTCATGATGATGAACTAAAAGAAAGCTGTCAAAACCTGGTCAACTATATGCCCACAAGAGTGAAAGGTGGTATCAATGCCAAAGGATGACACATTCAATATTAAAACCAACAATGTATGCATATTAGTACTGTTTTTTTTTTGTATGTGTATGTCCAATATAGCATTTTTAGAAGAAAATTACTCTTATATTCCAATTAATTCGCTCGGTACTGTACTTATTTAACTAACTGTCTTACCACAGTCACTGAACTGTCACCGAGCTAGATGTGATGACAGGGTGGCCATCTTGAATTTCATAGGCAAGACCCCAGGATTCGTCTCAAAATATAATATCATGTAGAAAAAGTGAAAACTGGATAATACGATCAACAAAACCCAGGACTTTCACTGTAGGACGTGGCCATATTTACCATTAGATAAAATCGTTGATTTCTTCACTTTCATCAGCCCATTTACTACAGCAGGTTGAAACAACTAGAGTTTTGCCAATTAATTGGAATCATCGATTGTTTCCCAAATTATCTATTGACTGTTTGTATATTTATTTATTTATTTTATTTGCAGTTATCTATATGAAAAAAAACACATAATTACAAATTGTAACTGAAAATAAAAATTGAGGTTATTGACCAAAAAGCCACCTCTCGCATAGTTGTCGCTGCATTCATCGAAAATCTATTTATCAAATCAGAGAATATCTTAATTTATTACCGATCCTTATTTATGGCGACTGCGTTTATGGACATTGTTTATAAAAAGTAGACCAAATTAGTATTCAGAGGCTGCCAAATGCTTTAGCCAGGTTATTTTCATGTTTAGCCTAGAAACTACATTTCTCTAGTCCTATACAAATATTTCATCCTAAATATGTCCCATCGTAGGCAACTTCACATTGCTACACTCACCTTAAAAAGAGAGAAACAAACCCCAACCTACCTCATAAGGTAGTCGCGACGCAGCCGATCACTTGGCAATTATTCCAGAGCTTAGACTGTCTATGTTTAAATGTTACACAAAGTATGTAAATAGGGAAAGTCTTCACGTTTTGAGATCCTGGGACTCTAAAAAAGTAATTTCTTGAAAATATCTGTCCGTGTGTGTCTGACCAAATTACATACAAATATAGTTCATCCTAATCCTAAGAATAATGCCTCTCTTGTTGTAAGTTATTTTTTAATATATTTAGTGGTTTAGGAGGTTAATAATTAAAACTTAAAATGGTGGGTAGAAAATCAATAATTTTAAAATCGAAACTAGCAATCACAATTATTATAGCCGTTAAAAATTCAGTTAAATCGAAGGGAAGAAAACAAAATTTGAAATTGCCAATACCTTGGTTATTATAGCCAATACTTAGATTAGTATAGGCAATACCTAGGTTATTATAGCCAAATACCTAGATTATTATAGCCAATACTTAGGTTATTATGGCCAATACCTAGAGGCATTGTTGCTTCATCAAGATTTTGAAAAATATATTATACCGTGTATCAACCAGATTTTTTAAATTATGTGCCATCAATAATGATATGTATACTTTGATCAAAATAAATAAAATTAAATAAATCAAATAAAATAACATGATAATCCTTAAAGATGGAATCGATATATGACTGATTTAATGGCTGTCTTTGCAGGCGACCCTCATCTTATGTGTGCCCTAAATTGGATGATTACTATTCAGCTGATATACTTAAGTCGGCCACTCAAAAGAGGGGGAGGGAGGGGGGCTTAAGTTAGCCGTCATCCCTGTATTTCTGTATTCACAGACAATACATGCATTGAGGTAGTCAAAATGGCTGATATATCTTAAGAATTTTACTGTCAGATTTAAGGCTGCCAGCTAGCTATGTCGAGTGTTCTGCTGACATTTTTGTGAGTTAAACCTACTATTTCTTTAATAATATGGCTTATTCTGTTTTGGTCGATTTCTAGAATCTGACATTTTAGTTTCAGCCCAACAAAAAAAAAAAAACCATTATTTAACAAAGTCTATAAGCCATCCAGGCGAGGATTGAAGATAATTATAATCACTTTAAACTATCTTCCAGTTTGGTACATTCTCAAGCTGCGAGGCTCTTCTCTTTTAGACAATATTTACGACATATTAGGGAAGAATACTGAGAAGCTCCTCTTACACTATAAGGGAAGAAAACACTTCTGGATTTTTCGATGTGGATTTTTATCTTGTCGCTCATATCCTTAATATTTCATATTTTGCAGACAAATCAATCTTTCCACAATCCTATCACACATGCATGCCGGTTATACAACACTTTTAACCAATAGTGATGATAACGTTGATTTGTTAAACCTGGAACCCCAAACAATTAGATTGATAATTTACCATATGTTTTTTATTATTTTTAGGACAATATTAAATTCATTTGTGTTATTTTTATTCTGAATTTATTGTAAAATTAATTCTAAAGTTATAATTTTTATGATAACTTTTAAGGAGATCTCTTTTTTTATTTTTTATTGTTGCTGTAATTACTGAACCGTTATTATTATTTTTAGTTTATTTTCATCACTATGTACATATATTTAATTTTTTGTCATATTAATTGATCTGAATAATTTTTAATAATAATACTTTTTATATCAATACATTTTTAATGAATCGTCAGTTAAACGGCACATAGGCAATAATTAATTTAGCATGTGGAGTACACATAAAATATTATGCTCTAGTAGTAAATTATGTAAAATATTGGTAATAATTAATGTATTTATTAGAGCATCGTTTGTGTACTTATTATTATAAATAAATAAATAAATCCCACTTGTCCTTCAAATTGCAGTCAAGGTAAATGATGTTATCAGACTTTTCCAATTGAACTACATAAGCCTGTGTTTACAGGGGCTTTACTATCTATACTTGGTCTTTGTGGTGTTTGGCTTCAACACATATTCATCGTATACTCTTGTAACACTGTTAATGAGGAGCTACAGGTCTTCCGCGCTTCTGGCAATTAATATAGTATAGTCAGATTATGTAATGATTTATGTAATGCTCCCTTAAATATGAACTCAGAGTAAAGATTGAAAAGCAGTAGAGATCATATGCTGTCTAAATTGTTTTTTGCATGTAACGAGGTTTATTTTTTGATTGCTGTAAAATTTACTTCATAAAATTTATGGTTTTTCTTGCATGCCTTCAACGATTTCCTCTTCCTAGTAATTCCGAATGGGAACTTTTATTTTACAAAATCGTGATTTTCATCCGCTGGCAGTTTGTTTCAGCTATTTAATTATTGGCATAATCGATGAGCAAATCGAGAAGTGGAAAAATTATCCATTACTCGTCCCTGAGCTCATGGACTGATGTTTGTTTCTTGTCGGTGGAGGCTGTATATAAGGAAGTGTGTATGCACTAGGCGTGTGTGTATGCATGGCAGGCTTGTATCATTCTAAAACGTTAATCAAAGCTTACAACCATAAGACTTCCCGTGAGGCTTTAGCGCTAAGTAGGATAACTTACGCATACTGATGAAAGGACTCACAGGACACTGTGGCCTGAATAAATACATGTTCAACCTCAAGCTCCGATACACTAGTGTGCATGTTCTGCCAAATAGCAGATGAAACATCCCTGCACCTCGTGTGTAAATGTGGCCCACTGATACGTAAAAGAAACATCCACCTGGATAACTACTACCTCCAAGCTGAAGAGGTAAAACAATCCAGCGCCAAGAGCTTATTGCGATTCTTAACTGACGCGAACCTAAGCATGGAAATATAGTAGGTAGTGATCACAATAGACCAGAGATGGTCGCAGTGAGTTCAGAAAATCTTAGAACAGCCCCAACTAGAGGGGAAAATATATATACTGTGAGACTGGGTAATGATGGGCTATATCAAATAAGGCTACTCCACACCCATACTGAATAACATTCATCATTTAAAACAACTCTATAACATTGATGAGAAAGTCCTCCATCATCACCACCACAGCCTTTCACCACACAGATTTCCACCACAGATTCAGTTAGGGGGTGTCTTACTGCTCCGCCCTCTCCTGCACCCGCAAGTTGCTGATGTAACTAATCGTGTTGTAAAGATTGCAAGTATACTTGGGGCACGTCAGGACACCGCCACCGTAGTATTACATAGGACCAGGCTATATAGTCTGATGCATGCTGTGTGTTTGTTTGTTTGTCCGTATGTCCGAAGATTTCTCATGGTCTGATCTTAACCAAATTGGGTATGCAGCCTCCCTGGGTAATCCTAAGCACCACCAGCTAAGGCAGCAAATTGGATTCGAAGATGCAGATGCATCCTGGTTTACTTGGCCTGGAGGGGAATCTGACCAATAGGTAGAGCAAGCATAGTGTGTATGGGTATTTTTGGATCGTGGTGGCAAGAGAAACTTGTTGGAAGAGGTTTTAAGCGATTTTAGATATCAGGGGTTACCAATCACGGGATGGGCCAAAGTTTCTGATGTATATCGCTACTTTTTCTGTTATTACTTAAAGTTTAGCTCCACTTTCCTTCTCCACCCAGGACAATTCCTAGACAGCGAGTTCTTGAGCATTCCTCAATCATCATTTTTTTCTATAGATAGCCAACTCCCTAAGCAATGCTCGAGCAGTCAGGATTCATTCCGTTTCATTTGGCAATACATGTAGAAAAGTTTTGGCCAGAAAACATGGAAAATTTCTCTTTTGTAAAATGCTTCTAAATAAATTACTAAACTTTTACATTTCGTTTAAAATTCTTTTGTTGTATTCTTTATTGTCGTCATACCATCGTGCAAAAGTCATATCATTTGTCAAACTTTTCATGGCAGCCCTTCATCTTCAGAATTGTCCACAAAGCCTCACGAGGAACGCTATCAAAAACCTTTTCTAGATATATAACATTAGTCCTCTAGAAGACTAGATAATTACATTGCCTTACATTTTCAGATTATAATGTTCAATATTTGTATAAATACACATTCTGGAGGACCAATGTTATAGTTCAAAAGTATTTTAGTTATGCGTATGGAGTAGAATAGGTCATGCACTGCGACTTTCGCAGGTCTTTTGTGACTCCATTAGCTTACAGGTCGTTGTCTATTCTACAAACTCCAGTATCTTTTAGAGAATTATTTCATCCATACTCTAGTGTCAGTAAGGAGCTGACACTTATACTAGACTAATTAAGGATCGACACTTAATGAAGGTCTTAATTAGCGGTTCCCACTTATACAGAAATTGGAGCGATGCCTCTGCTTCTTTAAGGCAAAATCTGCACAGATGGATACAGAGAAACCCTTCGCGATGGCTCCTCTTCCTGATCCAGCATGCTATAAAACGGGTGTACATTTAAGTAGATAGCATTGGACATTGCAAAAGGTAAATACAGATGGGCAACTAACTCATAATTAATCCACATCCATACAGACACAGTTCTTTTTTTATTGTTGGTTTTCGGTTTCCGTTTCGCATGCCATTTTCATTCATTTCATTTGTTTTTCCCCATTTGTTATGTTTTGCGTATTTTTGTTTTATTTTTGTAGACCACTGGATGGATCCGTACCGAAACATGGATATGAAGCTCATCACACCCTGCCTGGGTAAATATACCATTCATTCAATACATTTACCTTACCATTTATATACAAAACATCACTTGTTCAAGTACAAATGTTATACAGATAGTTAGCCTAAAGGTATAAACGTTAATTTTGCTAAAGTTATACTTAGTAATCTTCCATATCTTAAGAGAAATATGTGAAGAAATGTCGATAAAACCAAGCTCTAATTTTTAAGTATAATTCTGCAAAAAAAGAAATTGGATAAACGTACCGCCTAAGAAATAAAAATATGCGTAAAACGCCATTGACCAAGTGTTTTACTAAACGCATTTAACAGCTGGTCAACGCCTGTACCACTACGTTGAGAAATAAACGCATTTTAAGATCTTTTTTAACTAAACACCCAATTCAGAGACAAGTAGACATTTTACCTAGGCTGACTTTTGTCGAGCGGTGGACGGATATTGATTGCATTTGAGTCGACTTTATTTCCATTCTACTAATTATGACGTCATCTTATTAACTAAATATGACAGGTGACATTATATTGCTTTAGATGTTGAATATATCAATATGCTACATTATAAAAAGGATTGATTTGACACAATTTGTCATTTAATACAAATAAATGCAAAGGTCAAAATTTTAAGTCGACCCGAGAACCTTGACTAAGTATTTCTTGATTTGCACATCGCTACAGAAAAAGAAATCAACGCTATCTGTCAGCGCCATGTCCCGACACTAGGGGGAAATAGTTCTGCCTAATGGATCTCCAAGCAAATCATCCCTGAACAAGTCTACTATTGCTCGAACTGCCTTCGTAAATCGGTATCTAAGTCGTCAATCGCGGTTGATTTACTTCCGACGACGCACACGCCTCTTTTTTTCAAGGCCTCGGTGATAAACAGCCTTTCCATGACTTCCAAGTCCTCCATATCACTAACTTCTTCCAGCACATTGCAAAATTTTTGCATATTGTTTTATTTTAATTAATTAATATGAAATCTGACAGCTGTCAACGAAAAGGTTACGTTCATGTTCAAATCCAAACGTATCCAAACAAACATCAAAAATATCAGCTGTTTGAGTGTCGGCCATTTTATTCGTCTAAAATGCTCTTAAACTAGCACCGTCTGATGTTCAACGGCATTTTAAAGTCCATACATTGCCTAGCCCTGTTCAATGGCTGGTCAACGCTAAGTTAAGCTTAAAATGCGTTAATTCTCACATTATTGCTTAAACAGTTATTTTACCCGTTGTTGAAATTTCAAATGCTTTTATTTCTAAGGCTGGCAATGTTTTATGATTTAAAAGGCAATAAATAGCTTCATTGTTTATGATGTCCTCCTATTGGTTTTGGGTTACAGCATTCGCAGTATTTCATGGTTAAGTAAGGGACATCTCACTGCTTCTTTCCCTCTCTTGTGTGCCCGCAACTTGTAACCAATCTGGGGCACGTCAGGACTTATGAGCTGTCTCCACCCAGGACAATTCTCTTTCAGAGGGCTCTAGATTTCACATCTTCATATGACGCTTGTATCGAACGAGCTGACCACTTTGCATGAGCCATTTTTTCCTCGGGTATCTGGGATATCCGCTACCGCCACATCAGATATGCCTCTATATCAGTGGCTGTGAAATGATTTCGATGAAGCCCCACTTAGCTTCACAAACGCTGACCGGATGGTGAAAGACCCCCCTAAGTGAAAATTCTTTAAGGGTTATAGTTCTTAAACTATTGAAGATTGTATTGAAACAAAAATACACATAAATCCATATTTATATGTTATATTTTCAAGATAGAGGGACAAGGATATAATAAAATAAGAGTCTAGTATAAGTACATTTTCTAAAAAATATTATCTCAGAAAGTAATACATTCAGGTAATTAATATAAACAATATTAAATGAAAATAAAAATAAATAAGTAAGACTAGTGGTGTTGAAATTGTTTCATAATTTCTTCAATATTTGTCACTTTAGATTGTATCTTTAAGTTGCTGCGACAAATGATTTAGAAGACTATCGCAGTTGTTTGACATTATAAATAACATAAAACGAATTTACCGCGTGAAACTGCATGGACAACGGCGGCTGCAACATCGCCTGATTTCTATTTTTGATTGTCAAAAAGTTAATTTTGGAAAAAAAGGATTTGTACTGGTATGAAAAGAATTTTTGTTTTTCAAAAAGTTAATTTTGGATTTTAAAAGTCAACTAAAATTAAAAGAATTGTGCAAAATTATGTAAGTTTTTGTATGGCACAGTTCTCTGTACAAATTGAGCATTCTCCTGTTTCTCCCGGTCTTCTAGAAATAGAGATTTTAGTTGTCTATCGTTCCTTAATTCTTTGATTTCATTCATTAACTCTGCTTTCGCAAATCCAACTTTCCTCCAAACGCAGTAATTATTATTTGGAATTTAGGTGTTATCTCACACATAGAGAGTTGTATGACAAAGTATAAGCCTATATAAATATTAGTTGAAAAAAGCGCACAAAATTTCAGCTCAAGCCTCACAAAATATTAGTTTGGGCTGCAGTTTGACGAATGCTTGCTCTATGCCATGGATTTTAGCATGATGGATGACTTCACTAGGGAAATGGCAAAGGCATTTTTAATCCGTCCGTAGTATTATGTACGACAGGCCATATAGGCCGATGCATGCTTTGCGTTTGTCCGTCCATCTGAAGACTTCCCATGGTCTGATCATAACCAAATTTGGTACTAAACCAAACGATCTGACCAACAGATAGAGTAACCATAGCGAATATGGGTATTTTTAGAGTAGTGGTGATGAGAGAAACTTGGAATAGGTTTTAAGCCATTTTGGATAAGTCAAGAATTACCAATCACGCGACGAACCAAAGTTGCCAATTTATATTGCTACTTTTCCTGTTATTGATTGTTTTTACAGATGTTTATCAGTATATTTCTTCAATGATATGAAAGCTTACTAGGTATATTAAACTTTATCCACATCAAACTTTAGGCTTTTTCCCTACTATACATATACATTGCACATATGATTTGTTTTTATATAAAGCTTTTATTATAAAAAAGATTAACACGGATTTTCCGCATGAATGTTTTAGTACCCGACGTTTCGGCGATGATGCAACCGCTGTTGTCCAGAGTAGACTGTCTACGCTGGACAACGGTGGTTGCAACATCATCAAAACGTCGGGTGATACAAATCAAGCAGGAAATCCACTTTGTCTTGCTTACAATATTAAACAACCGTGAGATTCTTCGATTTCATAAAGCTTTCATCGTTAGAACACTACAGACCTTTTGGACATTTACATATTGGTCTTACTGAAAACATCTCTCTCTGTCCTGGTCTTCTAAAGCTTTATATAATTTGATAAACTAATTTTAATTTAAAGTTCTCTTCTTTTGTCTATTTTTTTAGGTTAAAGGTATATTCAAAAGGTTTCAAGAACAGAATATTGCGCGATAGTTTCACTACATAATGTCATCTTAAAGTTATTTATTTATTAGATAACATACATTTACATACTTAAATTTTAATGAAATACATGAAATGGGTGAAATTTCCAACAGCAATTAGT